>JAJOOO010009660.1:0-23798 GCA_029582685.1 Solanum piurae | reverse complement strand
TGGAGGGACTAGAAATAGATGAAGAGAGCCTTGCATATTTGGGAGAGATTGGACAACAAGCTTCTTTAAGGTCGGATTTAACTTGTTGGTTTTGTAACACCAGAATATCAATTCATTTTTTTAATTAGAAGTAACCGATGTTCAATTCTTCTCTTTGTCCAGGCATGCTGTTCAGCTGCTATCGCCAGCTAGTGTAGTCGCCAAAATGAATGGCCGTGATAAAATCTGCAAGGTACTTTTCCCGTCACATTCTTTATCATTTGCCTATATGAGGTCCGAACGATATTTACTTAGCCATTCACTTTTTAGGTGGATCTCGACGAAGTGAATTCATTGTACCTAGATGCAAAGTCTTCTGCAAGACTTCTTCAGGAGCAGCATGATAGATACATCTCATGATAAATTGTGTACTATGGTATCAATTCTCAAGCTTATATTTTAAAAGGTGTTCATATCCAAATTGCATTTTGCAAGTCAATTTGTTTCATTTAAGATTTTTCTGTCTCATGAGATTGCAATATAACTAGGCTTCTGGAATAGGAGAGGCTCTCTTCTATATTTATATCTTCCCTCCTATTGTATCGTCATAGTAGATCGCTCAGCTTGACTCTACTTGAATAGAGGAGAGACATTAAGTTCTACAAACGTGTATGTAAATTAAACATGACAATTGGTTCCTTGCATCAAGATTACATTGAAGGCATTTTGCCAACAATGTTTGAACAAGACAAAGGCAATAGGCTCACCTTTCGGTTCAATGCAAGGAAATGACAAAAAGAGAAAAGGAAGCTTTCGGTGGACACAAGCCCTCGGGACTTTGGGAAGTTTGCCCTAGGGTAGTCCTTCGTTTGGAGTTGCTTTTTTCATTTTTGCAAAGTGGAATTCCTAGGTCTCATCTATTACCTGTGTCAAACTCCACTTTTGTTGTTATCAAGTGGAATGATTCATTCAACCTCGGTATCAGTTACCAAGACGTCAAGAGTGTCAAATGTGAATTCTGATACTCTTAGCTGTAAATGCATATATGATGTAGCATTCTTGCACTAATGGTTGTTCATGTCAAGATAGTTACATTGTCCCAAACCTTAAAAGGGCAACTCAATGCATAAAATATTTTACATTTATACGAAGAAAAAAAAAGTTGATAAAAACTATCACACTGAGGTTTTGCTAGTGGCTTCTATTATATTCTCAAACCTCCCTATGGAGAGTTTCGTAAATGTTTTGCAAAAAAATCAATCGAAAGCTAATCATCAAAATATTCATTAGTAATATTCGAAATGTCCAAAAGATGGTGAAGTTTAACGTACTACTCCCCCAACTCACTGCGGAGGGTTTCGTAAAGGTTATGAAAATAAATTGTTCGGAAGTCATATCACCAAAATATTCATTGGTTAACACACACAAAAAAATAGAAAAATCACCTAAATACCCAAGATATATGCAAAAAATGGTGGGGGCTTCACATACTATTCTCCCAATTCCCTACGGAGAGTCTCGTAAAGGTTTTGCAAAAATTGTTCGAAAGTCATATTAGAAAAATATTAATATGTTAATACACGAAAAATCAAGAAAATTGCGCAGTTCCTCAAATTTAGCTCGTAAATACGAATATATGTTTGAAAAATGATCGGACTACATAGTACTTCCCCAACTCATTACGGATATCCTCGTAAAGTTTTTTTAGAAATTTTTTTTGGAGCATCAAGGAGCCAGATCCATAGGCTAATATACACGAAAAACCAAGAAAATCACGTAATTCCTAATAGTTGGTTCATAAATGCGAAAATATGCTTGAAAAAAACAGCAGGAATGTACGATGCTTCCTCAACTCATTACCTAAGTCCTTGTAAAGTTTTTTCAAATTTTTTTGGGTGCTCCGAAGCGCCAGATTCATGAGCTAATACACACAAAAAATCAAGTCGCCTAATTCCTAAAAATTAGCTCGTAAATGCGAAAATATGCTTGAGAAAAAATAGTGGGACTATACGTAATGCTTTCCCAACTCATTTCGGAGGTTCTCAAAAAGGTTTTTTTAGAAAAAAAAATTGTGTGCTCCGAGGGGCCAGATCCATGGCATAATACACACGAAAAAAACAAAGAAAGTCGTGTAATTCCTAAAAGTTAACTCATAAATGCGAAAGTATGCCTGAAAAAATGGTGGGACTGTACGTAGTGTTTTCCCAACTCATTACAGTGGTCTTCATAAAATTCTCTCAAAAAAAATTTGGGTGCTTCGAGGTGCCAGATCCATGATCAAGAAAGTCACATAATTCCTAAAAATTAGCTCGTAAATGCGAAAATATGCTTGAAAAATGATGAGACTATACGTCATTATTCCCCAACTCATTACAGAGGTCCTCATAAAGTTTTTTCAGATTTTTTTTGGGTGCTCCGAGACGCCAGATCAATGGGCTAATGCACATGAAAAAACAAAGAAAGTTGCGTAATCCATAAAAGTCAGCTTATCAATGTGAAAATATGCTTGTGTACGTAATGCTTCCCTAACTTATTACAGAGGTCTTCATAATGTTTCTTCAGACAAAAAATTTGGGTGCTCCAAGGCGCCTGATCCACGAGCCTTAAAATTGGATCTTAAATACAAAAATGTTGACTCTTAAATACGAAAATGTGCCTGAAAAAAATGGTGGGATTGTATGTAATACTTCCCGAACTCATTACGGAGGTCCTCATAAAAAAAAAATTAAAAAAAATTGTGGGTGCTCTGAGGTGCCAGATCAATGGGCTAATACACACGAAAAAACAAGAAAGACAGGTAATTCTTAAAAGTTGGCTTGTAAATATGAAAATATGCTTGAAAAAATAGTAGGACAATACATAATGCTTCCCCAATTCATTTTGGAGGTCCTCATAAAGTTTTTTCATATTTTTTTTGGGTGTTTTAGACACTAGATCCATGGGCTAATACACACGAAAAATTAGGGAATTTGGGCGTTTCTTAAAAAAATGCTTATAAATGTGGAAATGGGCGTTAAAAAAATGGCGTGAGTATACGTGAAGGTTCCCCAACTCATTACAGAGGTCCTTATAAAGTTTTTTGAGAAAAAAATGTTGGGATCTCCAGGCGCCAGATCCATGATAAACATGAAAAATCAAAAAAATTGAGTAATTCTTTAAAAAAAAACTTGTAAATGCGAAAATGGGCATTAGAAAATGTTGTGAGTATACGTGAAAAATTTTCAACTCATTATGGAGGTCATCATAAAGTTTCTTGAGAAATAATTTTTGGGTGCTCCGGGCACCAGATTCATACATACGAACAATAATAGAATTTGGGCGTTTCTTAAAAAGGACTTGTAAATGCAAAAATAGACGTTAAAAAATTGTCTGAATTTACGTGAAGTTTGCCCAACTCATTACAAAGGTCTTCATAAAGATTTTTTGAGAAAAAAAATTGGATTCTCCGGGCGCCAGATCAATGGGGAATTTGAAAGATTCTTTAAAAAAGGCTTGTTAATGCGGAAATGGGAGTTAGAAAAATGGTGTGAGTATACGTGAAGGTTCTCCAATTAATTACGGAGGTCCTCATAATGTTTTTTGAGAAAAAAATTTGGGTGCTCCAGGCACCAGATCCATGGGCTAATACACACAAAAAATCGGGGAATTTGGGCGATTCTTAAAAAAAGGCTTGTAAATCTGGAGATGGGCGTTAAAAACATGGTGTGAGTATACATGAAGGTTCCCCAACTTATTACAGAGGTCCTTATAAAGTTTTTTGAGAAAAAAAATTGGGTGCTCCGGGTGCCAAATCCATGAGCTAATACACACGAAAAATTGGGGAATTAGGGCGATTCTCAAATAAGGGCTTGTAAATGCGGAAATGGGCATTAAAAAAAATAGTGTGAGTATACGTGAAGGTTCTTCAACTCGTTATGCAGGTCCTCATAAAGTTTTTTGAGAATTTTTTTTTGGATTCATCGGGCGCCAGATCCATGGTCTAATACATACGAAAAATAAGGAAATTTGGGCGATTCTTAAAAAAAGGCTTGTAAATACGGAAATGGGCGTTAAAAAAATGGTGTGCGTATACTTAAAGGTTCTCCAACTCATTACAAAGGTCCTCATAAAGTTTTTTTTTGAGAAAAAAACCTTTGGGTGCTCTGGGCACAAGATCCATGGGCTAATATAATACACATGGAAAATTGAGGAATTTGGGCGATTCTTAAAAAGAGGCTTGTAAATGCAAAAATGGACATTAAAAAAATTATGTAAATATACGTTAAGATTCCCAAAATCATTACAGAGGTCCTTATAAAGTTTTTTGAGAAAAAAAAATTGTGTTCTCTAAGCACCAGATCCCTAGGCTAAATACACACGAAAAATCAGGAAATTTGGGTGATTATTTGAAAAGAACTCATAAATGCGGAAATGGGCGTTAAAAAATGGTGTGAGTATACATGAAGGTTCCCCAACTCATTACGAAAGTCCTCATACAGTGTTTTGAGAAAAAAAATTGGGTGCTCTAGGCGCCAAATCTATGGATTAATACACACGAAAAATTGGGAAATTTGGGCGATTATTAAAAAAAGTCTTGTTAATGCAGAAATGGGGGTTAAAAATTGTATGAGTATACATGAAGGTTCCCCAACTCATTATGGAGCTCCTCATAAAGTTTTTTGAGAAAAAAATTTATGGTGCTCCGGGCGCCATATCCATGGGCTAATACACAAGAAAAATTAGGAAATATGGGCGATTCTTAAAAAAAGGCGTATAATTACGGATATGAGTGTTAAAAAAAATGGGGTGAGTGCACGTGAAGGTTCTCCAACTCATTACAGAGTTCTTCATAAAGTTTTTTGAGAAAAAAGTTTTGGATTCTTCGGGTGCCAGATCTATGGGGCTAATACACACGAAAAATTGAAAAATTTGTGTGATTCCTATATAAGGGCATGTAGGTGCGGAAATGGGCCTGAAAAATATGGTGTTGGTATACGTGATGGTTACACAACCTAAAACGGAGGTCCTCATAAAAAATAGGCAATAAAAAATAGTGTCAGTATAAGTGAAGGTTCCCCAACTCATTACGGAGGTTCTCATAAAGTTTTTTGAGGAAAAAAATTGGATTTTTCGGTCGCAAGATTCATGGGCTAATACACACAAAAAATCAAGGATTTTGGACGATTCTTAGACAAAGGATTGTAAATGCGGATATGGGCTTTAAAAAATGTTATGAGTATTCGTGAAGGTTTCCCAACTCATTACAGAGATCCTCATCAAGTTTTTTGAGAAAAGAATTTCTGGTGCTCTAGGGGCCAAATCCATGGGCATTTACACACGAAAAATCGGAGAATTTAGGCGATTCTTAAAAAAGGGCTTGTAAATGTGGAAATGGTTATTAAAAAATGGTGGGAGTATACGTGAAGGTTCTCCAACTCATTACGGAGATCCTCATAAAGTTTATTGGGGAAAAAATTGGGTGCTCCGGGCGCTAGATCAATAGGCTAATACACACGAAAAATTGGGAAATTTGGGAGATTCTTAAAAAAGGCTAGTAAATGTGGAAATGGACGATAAAAAAATGGTGTGAGTATACATGATGGTTTCCCAACTCATTACGGAGGTCCTCAAAAATATTTTTTAGAAATCAATTTTGGCTGCTTCAAGCGCCAGATCCATGGGCTAATATACACGAAAAACTGAGGAATTTGGGTGATTCTTAAAAAAAGACTTGTAAATGCGAAAATAGGCAATAAAAAATGGTGCGAGTATACGTGAAGGTTCCCCAACTCATTAAGGAGATTCTCATAAAGTTTTTTGAGAAAAAAAATTTGAGTTTTCCGGGCGCCAGATCTATAGGCTAATACACACGAAAAATTAAGAAATTTGGGCGATTCTTTAAAAAGGACTTGTAAATACGGATATGAGTGTTAAAAAGATGGTGTTAGTATACGTGAAGGTTTCACAAGTCATTACGAAGGTCCTCATAAAGATTTTTAAGAAAAAATATTTGAGTGCTCTACACATAAAAAATTGGAGAATTTGGGACATTCTTAAAAAAGACTTGTAAATGCAGAAATGGGCGTTAAAAATGGTGTGAGTATAGGTTCCCCAACTCATTACGGAGGTTCTCATAAATTTTTTTGAGAAAAAAAATTTGGTTCTACGGTCGTTAGATCCATCGGCTAATACACACAAAAAATTAGGAAATTTTGGTGATTCTTCAAAAAAAGCTTGTAAATGCAGAAATGGGCGTTAAGAAATAGTGTAAGTATACGTGAAGTTTCCCCAATTCATTACGAAAGTCCTCATAAAGTTTTTTGAGAAAAAAATTCGGGTGTTCTAGGTGCCAGATCCATGGGCTAATCCACATGAAAAATCGAAGAATTTGGGTGATTCTTAAATAAGGGCTTGTAAATGCGGAAATGGGAGTTAGACAAATGGTGTGAGTATACGTGAGGGTTCCTAACTCATTATGGAGGTCCTCATAAAGTTTTTTTAGAAAAAAAATTGGGTGCTCTGGGCGCTAGATCCATGGGCTAATACACACGAAAAATCAAGGAATTTGGGCGATTCTTAAAACAAAAAGGCTTGTAAATGCGGAAATGGACGTTAAAAAATAGCGTGAGTTTACGTGAAGGTTCCACAACTTATTACGGAGGTCCTCTTAAAGTTTTTTGAGAAAATATTTTTGGTGCTCCGGGCGCCAGATTCATAGGCTACTACATACGAAAAATTAGGGAATTTTAGCGATTCTTAAATAAGGGTTTGTAAATGTGAAAATGGGCATTAAAAAAATAGTGTGAGTATACGTGAAGTTTTCTCAACTCATTACTAGGTCTTCATAAAGTTTTTTGAGAAAAAATATATAGGTGCTTCGAATGCTAGATCAATGGGTTAATACACACGAAAATTTGAGAAATTTTGATAATTTTTTAAAAAGGGGTTGTAAATGCGGAAATGAGAGTTAAAAATAATGTGAGTATACGTGAAGGTTCCCCATCTCATTGCGGAAGTCCTCATAAAGTTTATTGAGAAAAAAAATTTGGGTGCTCCGGGAGCCAGATCCATAGGCCAATACACATGAAAAATTGAGAAATTTGTGCTATTCTTAAAAAAAGTTTTTAAATGCATAAATGGGAGATACAAAAATAGTGTGGGTATACGTGATGGTTCCCCAACTCATTAAGGAGGTTCACAAAAAGTTTTTGACAAAACAATTTTGGGTGCTTCGGGCGCCAAATCTATGGGCTAATACACACGAAAAATCAAGGAATTTGGGTGATTCTTAAAAAAGGGTTTGTAAATGCGGATATGGGCGTTAAAAAATATTGTGAGTATATGTTAAAGTTCCCCAACTCATTACGAACTCATAAAGTTTTTTGAGAAATTTTTTTTGGATGCTCTGGACGCCATATCCATGGGCTAATACACAAAAAAAATTGGGGAATTTGGGCGATTCTTAAAAAAGGCTTGTAAATGCAGAAATGGATGTTAAAAAAATTGTGTTAGTATACGTGAAATTTCCCCAACTCAATTCGAAGGTCCTCATAAAGTTTTTTGAGAAACATTTTTTGGGTTCTCCAGGCGTCAGATCCATGGGCTAATACACACGAAAAATCAGAGAATTTGGGCGATTCTTAAAAAAATGGCTTGTAAATGCGAAAAGAGGAGTTAAAAAATGATGTGAGTATACGTGAAGGTTCCCAACTCATTACGGAGGTCCTCATAAAGTTTTTTTAGAAAAAAAAAAATTGGTGCTCTAGGTGCCAGATCCATGGGCTAATACACACGAAAAATTGGGAAATTTGGGCAATTCTTAAAAAAGGCGTTGTAAATGCGGAAATGGACGTTAAAAATGGTGTGAGTATACATGAAGGTTCCCTAACTTATTACGGAGGTCCTCATAACATTTTTTGAGAAAAAAATTTGGTGCTCCAAGGGCCGGATCTATAGGCTAATGCACACGAAAAAGGAATTTGGGCGCTTCTTAAAAAAAGGTTTGTAAATTTGGAAATGGGGGTTAAAAAAATGGTTTGAGTATACTTGAAGGTTCCCCAACTCATTACGGTAATTCCTTTAAAATGACTCATAAATAACCAAAATATGTTGAAAATGGTGAGACAATACGTATTTCTTCCCTAACTCCCTACAGAGGGTTCCGTAAAGGTTTTGCAAAAAGGAAGTCATATCACCTAAATATTCATGGTCTAACTGATGAGTCCACAAATTGGACTCATTTAGGGCTATATTTTGATAGAATTAGTGTCCTCAAATGCATGTTTTGTCTCAATATCTGATAAAAACCCTTAAGTTTCAGGTATTTGAAGTTTGAGGGAAAGCATGGACACTACTTAGCAAAAAGGAACAAAAGTGGTTTAAAGAACAAAGAAATAAAGGCCTGAGGATCGCCGAGTCCAATTGGCGAGTCGCCGATGAGCCTGGAGATTTCCTTTTGTCCAGTGTGCTGAGCCCTGAATGAAAGTATCAAATCGGCGGAGAAAAGGAGCAGTCGGCGTGTCGCCGAGCAGTTCCGCGAAGCAATACTATCTCGCCCAATGATCCAAACACGACGATGCTGAAGGATAGAGTAAAAGGGCAATGAAACCTACCAAAGGGCGGATTGCCGAGTTGATCGGCGATCCCGACTAACGACGCCGAATGATCCACTACAACACAGATTTTTGAAAACTATAAATACTCGTTGAGAATTTTTATTTTAAAGAGGATTGTTAGCTTTGAACAGTAATATTTTTCAGACTTAGCTTTTATTTTGGAGTCCTAAGTTGGGAAAGGGTTTTGAAGAACTTGAAGGTTCAAAGGGTTTCAACTCCAAGATTTTGGACTTGGGTCTTGTGGATTCTTCACTCTTGACTTATTTTGAGACTTAAATCTTCATACCCATTTGAATGCAAACTCATTTTCGTATAAATTTCTATCTCTTTAGCATGTCTAGCTAAAACACAAATTCTTGGGGTGTGATTGTTAGATTATCTGTTGGGTCTTGCTTGTTGGTGGTTTATTTGTTGTTTTGATGTGATTTCATTTAGTAGTTGTGGTGGAACTTAATGAAATTGTAGTTGCAAATACAATTTTACCTTTGTGTTTTCGGCTTGCGAGAGAGAGGTCATAAAACTAAGACTACTAAATTGATCGCCGATGGGAGTGGGTCGACATGAGGTTCAGCTCGAGAGAGTGAACCCTAGTCTCATTCCCACACACTCAGCTCAAGAGAGTGAGTGGGCTAAGGCAGAGGTTGTTCTTCATGCGGCAAGTGGGTGTCCGAGAGGAATCCATTTGATTCGGGGTAAGCTACTCGAGAGAGAATTTACCCCCACTATAGTCTAGCCTAGTCACAAATATTTAATGAATTTACTACCAAAAGTATGTACCCAATGATTTAGTCTATCCCGTATTCCTGTCACATCCCAAGAATCCTGACTCCATATTAGTACTCTTACCATTTTTGTTGCTTTTGCTTACTTATGACAACCCCCCATCGTTAATTGACGCTTGCGTCACCCCTTAGATTTATCATGTTTATATTCTATAATCATGTTTATAGCTACAACTAATTAGAACTAAATTTTATTTTTCTATTAATTTTCACCACTACTCCCGTGGGACTCGACCCCTTGGTTGGGTTATTATACTACTGCACAATCGTAGACACTTGTATTGGAAGTTGTGTCTTGATTACGCAAACATCACTAACAAACACAAAAAAACTAAGAAAATAGCATAATTCTTGTAAAATAACTCCTAAATTCCCAAAATACGTGCAATAATTGGTGAGGCTTCATGTACTACTACCACAACTCCATACGGAGAGTTCTATAAATATTTTACAAAAAAATCATTCAAAAGTCATATCACTAAAATATTCATGTATTAATCCATACGAAAAACTGAGAAAATCGTCTAATTTCTGTAAAATGAATCCTAAATTCCCAAAATATGTGCAAATATGGTGATGCTTCATGTACTTCTCCCACAAGTCCTTACGGAGGGCTTTTTTAAGATTTTGCAAAAAAAATTGTCCAGAAGTCATTGTAGACAGTGAAATTTTATGGGACTATACAAAATGTGTTCAATTCGAGTTAGGATTCTACAAAGGTGTGTTCAATTCCCATTCGGATTCTTGGAGGCTACTCAACCCTAAACTCTAGTGCATGCCTATACAAAGGGTACTATATTCCCTTAAAAGACATCTCAAATATTTCACAAATTCATAGAATATTCATAATAAGATCAAATTCAAATCATTCTAATTCAAGAAATACGTCACTAACGACCCTCGAATCATGGATAAATCTTATGAGAGAGGAATCAAGGGATCAATAGATTTGTAGTCACAATTTTGATGAATAAAACTATGTTTCTTCATATTTTATTTGTGAGTGCAATTTATTTTCTATTACTTTATAATTTGTTGCAAACAAATTGGCATGCCCAGTGGGACTAAATTTGCCCTTCATCTCTTCTCTCACAGATCAAATCTACAAATTTAAAGTCACAAAATCACAAAGATAGAAAAATAAGTACTTCAAGTCTCATCTTTGAGTTCATCAAGTCTACACTCAGACAAGTCTTGAAGCAAGGGGTATTTGTAGACATTGAAATTTTGTGGGACTCTACAAGATATGTTCAATTCGAGTTGGGATTCTACAAAGGTGTGTTCAATTTTAATTAGGATTCTAGGAGGCTAGTCAACCCTAAACCCTAGTTCATACCCATATAAAAGGTACTATATTCCCTTAAAAGGCATCTCGAATATTCCGCAAATTCATAGAATCTTCATAAAGATCAAATTCCAATTATCCTAATTTGAGAAATACGCCACTAACGGCTCTCGAATCATAGATAAATCTTATGAGAGAGGAATCAGGGGATCAACAAATTTGTACTCACAATCTTGATGAATAAAATTATGTTTCTTCATATTTTCTTTGTGAATGCATTTTATTTTCTATCACTTTAAAATTTATTGCAAACAATCATATCACCAAAATATTAATGAACTAACACACATGAAATTGAGAAAATCACCTAATTCCTATAAGAAGGCTCTTAAATGTCCAAAATATGTGCAAAAAATATTTAGGCTTCACGTACTACTCTTCCAACTCCCTACAGAGGATTTTGTATAAAAAATTGCTCGAAAGCCATATCACCAAAATATTCATGGGCATTAACATTCGAAAAAATGAGAAAATCGCCTAGTTTCTATAAAATGGATCCTAAATGCCCAAAATATGTGTAAAAATTACTGATGATTCACGTACTACTCCCCCAACTCCCTTTGGAGGGTTCCGTAAAGATTTTGCGAAAAAATTATCTAGTAGTCGTATCATCAAAATATTCATCGGTTAACATACATGAAAGATTGAGAAAATTGCCTAATTCCTGTAAAAGTGGATCCTAAATTCCCAAAATATGTGGAAAAAATGGTGAGGCTTCACAAACTGTTTCCCTAACTCCCTACGGAGGGTTTCGTAAAGGTTTTGTGAAAAATCGTCATATCACCAAAATATTCATGAGCTAACTGTTGCGGCCAAATCACACACGCAAGTGCACGGGGTCGTTCAAGTATTAAAGTGACTCTTTTTAAGAGCCGGGTATCGTACCCACAGGGACTTACGCTTAGAATTACTTAACTTCTCTAACTTTCAGCTAAGTACAAGTTTATTCAAGATTTCAAAGTGATTTAGTTTCTACTTCTAAGATTATAACAAAATGTAACAAAAGCGATTCAATTTCAATGGTTTAAAAACAATGATTGAGTAAAGTCCAGGGCTGCAACGTTTATCAGGAATCGTGCAATCAATATCATTTATATGGGTAATTATCAACTATGGAATCAATGAATCACAAGGTTAAATGTATGATCATGGTCTCCCGACCTCTAATCGCCTACGATAAATAACACCCTAACTACATCGTTGAGCGGGGATAGGATGGATTAAGTACCGAGGTTTACGATTTCTTCCTGTATGGTGACCCAAGCAAGGTTTCTAGGTATATCCCTATCCTAGATACAAATTAACCCTAGTTATTTAGAATTAATCAAGCTCCTTATGTCACACGTTCTATCATCTTATTCCCCTCCCGAGTTCACTTTTGACCATGTATTTATTTCAATGGTGATCAGTGAAGAAATACGGAAAACAAGAACATAAGAAAGATTCATATGATAATTGACATTAACCCAATGAAAACTTAATAGATTACAATCATCTTGTAGCCACAGCCCTAGAACTAGGGTGTTTAGCTACTCATAATCCAAGAATCGATCAAACAATATTCAAATCACATACAAAGATCGAAAGGAGAATAGTTTAGGAAAGAACTCTAAAAATGGTGAAAACGTTCTCCCAAGTCGTCGTTCTTCAAAACCCAAAAAAAGAATAATTAATAAAATAAAATAATGACCTATTTATACTAAAAGTCGAAACGGCCAAAATTAGGCACAAGGAGCACTACGCGGAGGCAATATCTGATTTTGTTCTGAGAAAATTTCTTTTCTCCGCGACGCGGGAGCTACACAGACCATTCTGCCTCAATCTTGGATTCGCAAATTAAATTATCATTCCTCTCCGCGATGCGGAGAGGATACGAATATGCCTTAAGTGACATTCCTCCAGCTTCTTCCTTGCCCTCTTTTGCCTCAGATCTTTTGTGTTCCTCTATTGTCCATTTTCGAGCTCGTTTCTCAAATTAGGCTTACCTACACAACTAATCATGTTGGTTAGCTCATAGACAACCAAAAGACTCAATAAAACTATAAACAAACACATATTGAATTCAACTAAGCTTAAATGCGGGCATAATTAGCTTTGTAGGCATATAAATATGCCTAAGATCACTAACACAAATGAAAAACTGAGAAAATTGTCTAATTCCTGTAAAATGGCTCCCAAATGCCGAAAATATGTACAAAAAATGGAGAGGCTTCATGTACTGCTCCTCCAACTTCACTTTTCACTGATAAATTTTAACCTTTTTTCAAGTAAAATACATGTTCAAACACAACTTCAAATCTCAAAAATCATACATTTTGACAACTTAAAATTTCAAGTTAATTAATTCAACGTCAAAATCTATGATCAAACGAGAATAAAAACTTGTTGACACTAATTATCATTGTAATTACATGAGGTTATAATGGGAAAGAGATAAGGATCATTCCATGACCCTCAATAGTCATTCGAAAAGAGATGAAATTCAGCCATAGGGCCTATAGTGATTTGGGAGTCCCGTGTGAAAGGACTATCACTCAATGGAGCAAAGGTAGGCACCTAGAATACCATATTGATAACTCTCAATATCTCTTATCGTCGACATAGTTGTTAGACAATTTGATGTCGATTCATCACATCTTTTAGGATTGAAGAAAGTCCAACGGGTTAGGGTTGAAGAAGGTCCAACTGTTCCGTTGTTCGCAGGTTCAAGTGATAATTATAGGTTCACACTTGCCAATGAACTCAAAATTTAGAGTTTATGGGTTCTAATTTATAGTCATCATAGTTATGGGGTTCACAATTAAATATTTGTACGTATGTAATAAAGTTCCTTGTACAAATACATGATCTAAACAAAAGTAACTAAATTCATCCCAATTATAAATATCTCAGCAATTATTGAAGTAGTTGCAACAACTTCAATTTTATATTCCAGCAATTTTGTAATGCAATGCATAACAAAATCCAGAATTTGATGAAATAACAATAAAGTTATGGATGAATGTATCAAATTTGATCTGGATCAGCTAGGATACTTAATTTTTAGATGTTCTATGATAGTGATATCTTATTATATAGTCCAAAATATTTAAGTATGTACTTAATAATTAACACGTTTTTCAAAGCAAACCATGAAAATTGACAGTTGATTGAGCACATAGATAACATATAAATACAACCCTCCGTAACTCACGTTGATGCGATCCAAATTTAATTTTGTATATAATGAAGATAACAGACATCAAGTGAGAAATTAAAAAAATACAATCATGTAGTTGTCCAACGAGCAATAACGCATAACTCACAGCGGCGGAGCCAGGATTTTTAATAAAGGGGTTCAAAATCTGAGAAGTAAACACACAAATTAGTGGAAGGAGGTTCAACATTTATTATATATACCTAAAAAATACTTTTAACCATGCATAAATAGTAAATATTTTCCGCCGAGGGAGTTCGGATGAACCCCCTAAGTATATGCTGCCTCCACCCCTGATAACTCATAAAACAAGTAACAAACTATTTATTTAATATTTTTAATAAACTTATATGGTTAATTTATATAGTTTCAAGAAATTCTTTTAAAAAATTCAAAAAATGATTTCTTTAAAGGGAAAAGTAGAGCCTTGAGGAAAATTTGAGCAAAATAAAATAAATCTTCTTTAACTCGGAAAAATAAAATGGAACATTTTTTAAAACTACCTAATTTTCTTTTAATAGACTTTCCCAAAATTATCTAAATGGTTTTTTGTCTTCTTAATTTTGAGAAAAAAGTTGGATAAAGGAAGTTGTCCATTTATTGAGTTTTATGGGATGCATTTGGTCAATTAACTTATATATCTATTAATTAGAGATATATATGTAATATAGTGGTAAAATAAAAAAAATTAATAACAAAATTCAAAAAAATTGAATCGTTTGATCTCAAGTAAGTCAAGAGGATTCAAAGTATATATACAAATAAATAAAATAAAAAATTTAGTGTATTATGATTTTTCATCGCAAAGAATTCAATTAAATCCCTTTCATTAATTGTGGCTCCACTATTGTACGTAAGAATGCATGCAAGTCCATTCATTGAACATGTAGCCATGTGCCGTCACCGTTAGTTACGTATTCGATAAAATTTAATAATCAAAAACCTCAAATTAATTTCATATTTATGTTAGAAAAGAAATTTAACATGTATAAATAATTTATTCAAACTTTAATAAGTTAAAAAATTAAAAGGAAAAATTGTGTGGCGTATAATCTAACTCAACCCTGTAATTATATATATATTGATATATGTGAATACACTTATTATCCGCACGGGTAAAGATAGACATATATATTGCATATACGTGGTTGATACCGTATATTATGCTACTAAGATATTACAAATTATTTAACTAGTACTCTCTCTATTCAACAATATTTGTCCACTATTGACTTTACGCATTTCTTAAGAAATTACTATCTCCGTCCACTTTTAATTGTCACAGTTTCCTTTTTCAAGTCAAACTATAAAAACTTTGACTAACATTTTATGATGTAATGCAAAAAAATGCAATTTATAGTACCTTTCGTATAGTTTTTAAATATCTAATTTTTAATTTTTTTTAATATTAAATTAATATAATCTAATTTAACTTTGAAAATTAGTCAAATTGACTTTCAAAAAACGCAGCATGACAAATAAAAGTGGACGGAGGGAGTATAATAGAAGGGTAATTTTACTATATCACATTTTATTATATAATAAATATGTACGATGTCTTGAAAGATGTAATAGGGAAATGAGTATAATTAATGATAAGGATAAATTAGGAATTAGTATAAAATTATACATTGATTTCATAAAGTTGACAAGTATTGTTGAACATCCTAAAATAGTATAGTAGACAACTATTATTGGACGAAGGGAGTATGAGCGAATATAATGATATACTCGATCTGCTCTAGAGATATTGTATATGTACGAATACATTATTATGTGCAAGGATACAATATATTTCACTTTTATTATACAAGTGAATACAATGTATTTCGCTATGTTTTAAAACCAAAATATATACTTCTATGTGTCGTTATTAAACAAAATCTAAGTGCAAATAACACTATTTAGAAAAAAAAATTCCTAAAATATAATAATTCATAAACTAAATTTTTTGACTCCGACCGAATAAATGTTTTGGCAAAATGAAAATTGTACACCAATAGCCGAAAATCACGACTAAAAAATAAATCAAGTAAATGTGGCCTACTTCTTAATTATTTTATTAATTTATTGCCTATATATATATCTGCCTATTTGCAATATCTTTATTACTCATATAACCACATTCTCGATCAATACTTACAAAAATAGCCACTATGACAAACCTAGCCTCAATTTTTTCTCTTTGCATCATTTTCACAACTTTCATCTCTTCTTCTAATGCCATTTCCTCTTGCAATGGCCCGTGCAATTCGTTAAACGATTGCGACGGGCAATTAATATGCATTAGAGGAAAATGCAACGATGACCCTGACGTTGGAACCAGTATTTGCGGAGGAGGAGGAGGAGGAGGAGGAAGTTCCCCTTCTCCTCCGTCTACTGGCTCAACGTCAGGTATGCTAACTCTTAACGACTTTAGTGAAGGTGGAGACGGGGGTGGTCCATCAGAATGTGACGAGAAATATCATGATAACAACGAAAGAGTAGTCGCGTTGACTACTAGATGGTACGATAATGGTTCAAGGTGTGGTAAAATGATACGTATTCGGGCCGATAAAAATGGGAAGAGTGTAACGGCTAAGGTTGTGGATGAATGTGACATAAAAGATGGTTGTAAAAATAATGTAGTGGATGGTTCAATTGCTGTGTGGAGAGCTTTGGGATTGAATACTGATGAGGGAAGAGTTCCTATTACTTGGTCCATGGCCTAGGGGATATATCACTACCAAAAAAACCGATAAATTATGTAGCTAATCAGCAGAATTCATCGTTGATCCTATATAGAGATCAATACTTAATAAAAGAAATTGTTACTAATTGGTCCATATGGCCTAGGAGATAATATTATTATTACTCCTATATATGTGGCTTAAGTTTACTTTAATTTATTATGTGTGTTTTGTTGTAATAGAGTAAATTTTGAATAATTGTGTCATCTTATTATTATATAAAATATGTGATAAGATGTACATGACTAGTGTACCTCAAGAATTTGTTATGAAATATTTCTAGTTAATATGTATGGCTTGATTTAGAGTATGAGGGTCAAATTAACTAATGTGTGGTGTAAATTCAGACATAGAATCGTCAATCTTTTTGAAATAAAATTTATATATTTATATAGTATTTGAAAATTTATAGTCAAACAAATATTCTTTGTCCAATAATAATAACTAAGACAAACAAATTGAAATGAATTGAACACCATGTGTAATTTCCAATAAGCAAAACAATTTATATATCCATCCCAATTTCTAAATATAGTTGAATTGTGCGTAACTATCTCATTTAAATTATTAAAGACCGCATTTTTTTACTTAATCTCATATTATTGATATATTCATATCTAGATATATACTAGTTTTAGTGTTAAAAATTTATTTGTATCGAATGTTTATAAATAAATTAGATCAAATGCCTAACATTATGTGACCTTCATAACAAATCAGATAAAAATGTTTGAAATCAAACTATGAAAATTGACAATTGAATTTACACAAGACTATTCTAGAATGTGGACTTTCATTTTTTGTTTTTGTTTTTAATTAGAAGAATTAATTAACATAAATAGTCTTTCATCAAAATACTTTTGAAAGATTGGTAACTAAGTATAAGGTCATGAGTAAGTGTTGCTCATCGATGATATTTGTAACTTAATAATCCATCACAAATATGAGTATGAAAAATATCTTGTGACAAATGAGTATTTTTATTTAATTAGTTATATAATAAAATTATCGATAAATACATGATAATTATCCATCATATTCCATCACAAATCTTGCTATAATAATTTTGATAAAACCCCTAAAATGCTCGATACTTTAAGATGAAAAAATCGATCCTCCTTACTTGGTCCCGGACTTGTCTTTTTCTCTTCTTCTTTTTTTTTTTTGAGGAAAAAATCTAGAAATATATTTATCCATTAATGGAGTCAATAATGAATAAATGAATTACTAATTAGCAGCCACTACCTAGGGAAAGAGTAATAGGGAAAAAAAACTACTCCTATTTTTAAAAAAACCTTTTCAAGAAAAAATAGGAAGAAAAATATTCTTAAAAAATTAATTAATCGACTGTAAAAAATTTATTAGTACTAATTACTTTCCTCTCTCTATATTTATTATGGTATAATGACGAGCTCGTAGCCATTAGCTTTTGATAGGTGAATTTTTGGTCAATGAACTCTTTCTATTTCTTATTGAAACTCGATTAAATTTAAATTTGTGCATTACATACTTCATTTTTAATAAATAACGCTTTCAACAAAAAAAAGTTCATTTACAAAAAAATAAAACTCGACCCATCTAATTAAAGGTGAAGAAATTTCGAACCATTCAACCATGACCCTGTATTAATTATTCGATCAACTTGCTAGTTCATCTATTAATCCTAATGTCAGAAGCCGTGCATCAATGCAAGTCTTTGCATTGAATAGCCAGAAAGTCTTATGTCGAGTATTCGAGTTAGCTTGCACATTTTTTTTAAAATTTTAAGGGATATCGGTCACTTTTCACCAATCATACATACTAGATAATTTTTTCCATCAAGATTAAAACAGATGAAAAGAAATTATTTAATGGTGCTCAATTTACTTTATTTATAAAAAAATTATGAGAAATTTGAATTAAACTGTTATTCATTATTTAACCTTTTTCAAATTAATTCATTTCAACTCAAGTCATATTTAAATTAAGATCAATCCGTACATTTGACACGTGCACAGCTCTACTAGCCGAAAATTACGACTCACAATGTAATTTCTCCCTATATATATTCATCCATTTGGACAGTTTCCTTCACCCATCAACACTTTCTTACACATATAACCACTTCAATCATTACAAAAATAGCCACAATGTCCAATCTAGCCTTTCTTTCTCTAATTTTCACTATTTTCATCTCTACTTCTAACGCCATTTCTCAATGTAACGGCCCTTGTAAAACATGGGACGATTGTGATGGTCAATTAATTTGCATAAACGGAAAATGTAACGATGATCCTAACGTTGGAACCAAAATTTGCAAAAGTAACCCTCCTTCCGTCCCATCTCCAACTCCAACCAATACATGTCGTCCATCTGGCACTGTCAATTGCAACGGTGTACACCCAATATATCGTTGCTCGCCACCTGTCACCTCCTCAACGCCCGCTCAACTTACCTTCAATGACTTCAGTGAAGGCGGAGATGGTGGTGGTCCATCATCATGTGATGGGAAATATCATAACAATAATGAAAGAATAGTAGCATTGTCCACTGGATGGTTCGCGGGACGTTCAAGGTGTGGTAAAATGATACTAATTCGCGCTAATAATGGAAAGACCGTAACGGCTAAAGTGGTGGATGAATGTGATTCTACTATGGGTTGTGATGCGGAACATGCTTTTCAAAGTCCATGCAAAAACAACATAGTGGATGGTTCCATTGCTGTGTGGAGAGCTTTAGGGTTAGATACAGATTTAGGTATTGTTCCTGTCACTTGGTCCGTGGTCTAGGTCAGGACGGACTGACCGTTACAGTTATGGATTCAATAGAATTCAGTAATTTTATATAGCTTAAATTATATACTTCTTGAATAAGCGTGTCATCTTATATGTAATAAGATGTACATTAGAGTTCCTCAAAAATAATCAACTACGATATAATTTTTGACTAATAATGTTTATTTGGTGATGTTTGACTTCTTTTTTAATATCATGTCTCGATTTTATTACCCCTTTGAATTTGCAAAATTACTTCCTCTAGTTGATAACATAAGGAAGCCATCACAACTTGATTTGAGGGAAATAGTGCTTGAATATGAAAAGACCCTTGTCTTTGACCATCTAATTTATTTATTTTAGTTTCACATCCGATGTTCGGAGACCATATTGAAACTCCGACTAAAGTCAAATCGTGTACTGCAGGGCCTGTTCGAGGGTAGCGCTCTCAACAGGATTTTTTCCATACGCAGGGTTCGAACTTGAGACCTGTGGTTAAGGGTGGAGTAATCCCACCACTGCACTACCAGGGGAGTAGCTAGCTACATTGTTGTTGGACACCTTTCGTCGGAAAATTATACTATATATACCCGTAAAATAAAATATAAAGTAGTTAATTAACGTATTCTGAACTCTTGACATAATAAGGTATTGTAGCCTAGTGATTTTAGGTGCTTTGAAAGAACCAAACCTTTAGGTTTGTGAATTTGAATCTTGCTAACAGCAGCTTTAAGCCTCCTTTTTTCAAAAAAATTCATGTATATTATGTAGTTTAATTTTAAAAAATTTAGTACACTCATTCATCTATTCCTGGATATCCTTTGTGAAATTTCTGGCTACGCCATTGTGCATTACAACCCATGTTGGTGTCTTTGACCATCTATTAATATATCTTTACTTTATTTTTAATTTGTTTGATTTGTCGCAGAATTTATAAAAGAAATAAATACATTAGAAATTTGTATGATAAATCAAGTCATATATATTTAAATGTTTATATATCATTTTATTAAAAGTAAAATGAAAAGTTTAAAGCTAAATTAGTATTAAATATAGAAATGTGACATTTAAAGGGGATAGATTTATAAAAAGGAAAATATAATATAATATGTCATATAAATTAGAAGGATGAGAGTACTAATTAATAATACTAAAAAAATGACATAATATGTATATATATGTGTTCTTTAATTTAACATCAATAGTTCAAAAGTTTTTATCTTATCTTAAACTTTGCATCCATGGTAGAAAGTCTGAAAATCGCAAAAAAAAAAAAAAAAAAAAGGGAAGGAGAGCATGGTCATATTGCCCTACCAAAAAATGACATAATACATAAACGTCTCCGTTAATTTGGTATCAACTATCAACTGATATTTATACCTTCTAATTATGAGTGTGTAGGCACTTAAACTTATATAAAATTAAGCAAATAGACATTTCATTCTACGTGGCATCTTACGTGAAAATTTTGTATCATACACGATGTCCTACGTGTATGATGTCATGTAGAATGTGTGTGTTTACTTATTCAATTTTATACAAGTTTAAAAGTCTACTTGTGTATACCTAAATTTAGAGGGCATGGTTATAAGACCAAATAAACACACATCCTTTTTTTATCCCTCTGTTTCATCCACTTATTTATGTAATAATAGACTTGTCTTTTTTATCTTTATATCATTTGGTGGAAAAGATCTAGACATATATTTATCCATTATTATTGAGTCAAAAATGAATATATATTAATTAATTAGTAGCCACTACCTAGGAAAAGAGTACTAGGAATAACATACCTCTCTATGGTCTAATTTTCACCCTTATTACTCTCCTTTTACTTCATTTACCTAATGTTAATTACTTGAAAAATTAATAAATTAATTAACCAGGAGAAATTTAATACAAAATATTTCCATCTAGTTTCTTTTCTTTCTGATTAAACTGTACATGACATGCAATTATTTTTTTTAAAACATCATTTTTAAAGGTTTGGGAAGGGAAAAGTTATTACTAAGGACTTGCTCACTATATTTATGGTAAAATGATTAGCTCATAACCATTAGCTTTTTATGGATGCATTTTAGTGAAAGATTTTTTTATCTTCTCATTTAGTGTTTGATACTTTTATTGAGATACGATTAAATTTGAATTTACGTGTGTTGCAGAGTTCACTTATGAAAATAACGCTTCCAATAAAAATAATTCATTTCCAAAAAATTAAATTTGACCCCTCTAATTAAGGATAATTTTGAATCATCCTACCACAACTCAGGTTAATTAATTAATCAACTTGCTAGACCATCTATTAGTCCTAATGTCAGAAGCCGTGCATCCATGCAAGTCTTTGCTTTGAATATCCAGAAAAAGTCTAATTGTGCATAGGGTAGCCAAATTAAGTTCATACAAAATTTGGAAGGATTATGAGTATATATATAATCATGGCTTTCGGATCAGCTTGCATATATATCTAGTAACTTTTTCCATCAAAACTAGAATAGATTCAGGTCAATCCAGAAAAACTTTTGTCTTTGTTGGGGTTTGAACCAGAAGTCACATGGTGCTCGATCAGCCTACTTCATATCCGACTTTTTTTTAGAAAAAAAAAAAGAGTAAAACTTGAGTCGAACTATAATACATTGTTTAATCTATTTTGATTTAGTTCATTTCAACATAAGTAATTTTTGAATGAATTAATAACGTGCTTAGATTCGGGTCAATCCGTCCAATTGACACGTGTACAGCTCTAGTAGCCGAAAATAACGACCCACAATATAATTTCTACCTATATATATTCATCCATTTTGACAGTTTTCTTCACCCATCAACACTTTCTTACACATATAACCTTTTCAATCATTACAAAAATAGCCACAATGTCCAATCTAACCATTCTTTCTCTAATTTTCACCATTTTCATCTCCACTTCTAACGCCATTTCTCAATGTAACGGCCCTTGTAAAACTTGGGACGATTGTGATGGTCAATTAATTTGCATAAACGGAAAATGTAACGATGATCCTAACGTTGGAACCAAAATTTGCAAAAGTAACCCTCCTTCCGTCCCATCTCCAACTCCAACCAATACATGTCGTCCATCTGGCACAATCAATTGCAACGGTGTGCACCCAATATACCGTTGCTCGCCACCTGTCACCTCCTCAACGCCCGCTCAACTTACCCTCAACAGCTTCGCTAGAGGCGGTGACGGTGGTGGTCCATCATCATGTGATGGGCAATATCATAACAACAACGAAAGAATAGTGGCATTGTCCACTGGATGGTTTGCGGGACGTTCAAGGTGTGGTAAAATGATACTTATTCGCGCTAATAATGGAAAGACTGTAACGGCTAAAGTGGTGGATGAATGTGATTCTACTATGGGTTGTGATGCGGAACATGATTTTCAAAGTCCATGCAAAAATAACATAGTGGATGGTTCTATTGCTGTGTGGACAGCTTTAGGGTTGGATACAGATTTGGGTATTGTTCCTGTCACTTGGTCCATGGTCTAGGTCAATGTGGAGCGACCTTTACGGTTATGGATTCGATAGAATTCAGTATCTTTATGTAGCTCAAGTTATATACTTCTTGAATAAGCGTGTCATCTTTCATGTTATAAGATGTGCATTAGAGTTCTTCAAAAATAATCAGATACTATATAATTTATGACTTTTTGTATCTCTCTCATATTATTGTGTACTTTTGAGTTAAGATAAATAAAATGCAGAAAGTTTGCTTGAAAAAAAAAAGTATAGATGATATAGCTCTGATTTTAACATTCAACTACTTTAGTTTCATTTTTATTCTTAATAAAATAATTTAAAATCAGAAAAAATATTTATCTTTCTTTTTCATTATAAATATAAATTTCAAAAATCTCTATGTCTATCTTAAATTATGCATCAATTATAGAGAGTCTGAAAATTACAAAAAATTTAAAAAGGAGGACGGAGTCACTCACTACAACAAACATGATATTTAATGACGAAACATAAATTTTAATTTATCAGTGACAAATTATTTTATCACTAATAATGAATCCAATTTGTGACAAATTATTATTTGTCTTAAAATTATTTACAATTTTGGACACAAAAAGGCTTTGTCACAAAATATTTTGTTGAAATAGCGATAAATTAGAATTCGTCATTAAATATTGTAAGCTTTAGCCACAAAATTTTATATTTAATTGTGACCTTAGTTTTTGTCACTAATACTATAGGCAATCAATGATGATAATTTTATTGTCTCTAATCAATGTGTGATGTAGTGACAACATAGTTTTGTCATTAAATATGCAATATTTAAATAACGACGACTTAAAATTTGTAGCTAAATAATTTAACTATTTGTGACGAAAATAATTTCATAGCTAAATATAATAATCTTTGGCTACGCTTGTTTATGATTACATGTGACAAAT
>JAJOOO010009659.1:0-44638 GCA_029582685.1 Solanum piurae | reverse complement strand
TACATACCTTATCCTCTGACCAATACAACTATCACGATTCAGCCTCCCCTTTCAGGTTTTAATCTACAATATAAGTCATGATAAATTTAAATTAGCAGTTATCACACCGTAAGCCTCGTAAAATAGTAGCTAACTTTGACGAATAATGAGCCCATACAGCCCTTAAAATAATGTGTATCACCACACCCTCCTTCTCTGCCCAATACATACATTATGTATCCTTTTCCAAGATTACCCAAACTGCACCAACAACAATACACATAAAACAGCCTCAAATATTGTTTATCATACAACCAATTATTGAACTCACCACCCCCTTGAGTTCTTTATGACAGCACACCCATAATTCCTCACTCAAACTCATACATAAGGAGGAAGAAAATGGAACAGTCACCTTACCTCAATTTCTGCACCTTATCCTTACAACTTGAATTCCTCTAGAACTTCAACTTCTCTTCACACTTAAACCAAAGAAGAAGAGAAAAGTATCTTAATAACCAAGGAAGTGAGCAGTAGCTTCTGGAAATATTATGCATTTATACTTATACTTGAGCATGAATAACATATTTTCCTAATCGGAGAATTAAGCTAAATCCATAAGTGTTTTCACTTACCTTGTCTTGCAGAGATGAGGTTTCTTCAAGAGCCCTAGAAGAACTTTAAGGATGTTGTTTTAATACTTAAGAGAAAAGAGAGAGAGAGCTGGAGTTAATCCTCAATAATGTGTGTTAAAATGAGTGAGAATAGCAGCCAATATATCTTTATATTGAGCTTTCTTCACCTTTAAGAATATCCTCTAGAAAGCTTCATTTTCAGCCACTAATTGGTCAAGTAGGTGATGCACCTGCTTATGTACATCAAGCAGCTCAAAAGGTCAAACTAAGTGATGCACCTACTTGCTTTCATTTGGGCTTAAATATTGGGCCTTGACAGATTTGGCTGCTGGGCTTAAATTTCATTTTTCTTTTTTTTAACTTACTTTGGGCCTCAAGTGAGTCCATTAGCATAGGCCCAAATCTAATCCATAAACTTGTCCTTTTAAACTAGATCCATATAGCTCAAGTAGGTGATGCACCTACTTGGTCCTTTGGACTGGTCAATAAGTCAAAGTAGGTGATGCACCTACTTGTCACCTGCTAGCTTAGTTAAGTCAAGCAAGCAGCTCACTTATTTTAATCCATTTTCTAAGTATTAATTCCTTTTGCTTTAACTTAGCACTTAACTTTCAACTTTAAGCCCAATTACCACCTTACCGTCTCTTTAAATACTCCCGTTGGAGTTAACTTGCAGTACACATGCTGAAACGTGCAAGGCATCACATCATCACCTTCTGAGATAGTTCAAACCAACACTAATCATATAAGAATCATGGTCCCTCACCTATACTATAAAGCTATGTCAAGTATCACAAGAATATAACAAGCATATGCGTATTACGGGCTGTTACAGTAGAAGCCCTAGAACAGATGCCACGATATGCCAAGTTTATGAAGAACTTGGTCACGAAGAAAAGAGCTGTAAGTATTGACTTTACTGACAATGTTCATCACTGCAGTGCTATTTTACCAGGCCTCTAGTACAGAAGAAGGAGGATCCGGGTACATTCACCATACCGTGCACAATCGAATCAATCCAATTTGCGAAGACCTTGTGTGACTTAAGGGCCAGTATAAACTTGATGCCGCTGACCATCTATAAACAACTAGGGTTAGTAGTTCCAAAACCCACAACAATGAGGCTGATGATGGCGGATAGGTCGGTGAAACGACATGTGGTCATCTTATGTGATGTGCTTGTAAAGGTGGATACTTTCAAATTTCCGACTGACTTCGTGATCTTGGATTGCAAAGTGGATTTTGAGGTTCCCATATTTTTTTGGAAGACCATTTATGGCCACAGGACGAGCATTGGTAGATGTTGAGAGTGAAGAGCTAAAATTCAGACTCAACAAGGAAGAGGTAAAGATTAAAATTTGTAGGTCAATAAAATAGCCGCATGAAATGAATGTGGTGTCGGCAATAGAAGTTGTTGATAAAGGAGAGCTTGGAACAACTATTGAGGAGAGGATGGTTGTCGAAACATTAGCAGCCGTGTTGATGAACTTTGAAGCTAATTTTCGATCTGACTATGTAGAGACCGTGAATGCTTTACCGGGAAGGGGAGCACATTCTTATGCTCCAAAGAAACTGGACCTGGACTTGAAAAACAAGCCAAGTCCTCTGGATAAACCATCCATTGAGGAGTCGCCTGTGCTCGAACTGAAACAATTACCCAGTCACCTGAGGTATGTATTTTTGGGTGCTAACAACACTTTGCCTGTGATCTTGGTTGCAGATTTGAATGATGAACATGTTCAAGCTGTGATTAAAGTGATGATAAGGTACAAAAGGACAATTAGGTGGACCATTGCTGCTATCATCGGGATACTTCCAGGTATATGCACTCATAAGATCCAACTTCAGGAGGACTGCAACCCAAGCATTGAACATCAGCGGAGATTAAACCTACCAATGCAAGAGGTGGTAAAAAAGGAGATCATCAAGTGGTTAGATGCTGGGGTGGTGTACCCCATTTATGATAGTCACTGGGTCAGCCAGTGCAATGTGTGCCCAAAAAGGGTGGTATGACTGTGGTTGCGAACGCAAAGAATGAGTTGGTCCCGCAAAGACCAGTCACTAGATGACGAGTGTGCATGGACTACAGGAAGCTGAACAAGTGGACCTTGAAGGATCACTTTCCAATGCCATTAATAGACCAGATGCTTGATAGGTTGGCTGGAAAAGGGTGATACTGTTTCTTAGATGGATACTCCGGCTACAACCAGATATCCATTGCTCCTGAAGATCAGGAAAAAACCACATCTACATGTCCTTATGGCGCTATTGCGTTTAAACGCATGCCATTTGGACTATGTAATGCACCAGCAACTTTACAGAGGTGTATGATGTCTATCTTCTCGATCATGGTGGAGGACACTCTAGAGGTATTCATGGACAACTTTTCAGTGGTAGGTGATACTTTTGATGATTGTTTGCTCAATCTTAGCAGGACTTTACAGCGATGTGAGGAAGACAATTTAGTGTTGAATTGGGAGAAGTGCCATTTCATGGTCAAGGAAGGAATAGTCCTTGGTCACAAGGTGTCACAAAAGGGGTTAGAGGTTGACAAAGCCAAAATTGAGGTGATTGAGAAGTTTCCTCCACCTATCTGTGTGGAGGGTGTTTGAAGCTTCTTAGGACATGCTGGGTTTTATAGGCATTTCATCAAGGACTTCTCGAAAATTGCACACCCCTTGTGCAAGCTTTTGGAGAAGGAGGTGAAATTCGCTTTTGATGAGGCATGTCTAAGAGCCTATGAATGCCTGAAGGAGAAGCCGACGTCTTCCCCAGTGATCATTGGCCCAGATTGGGCTGAGCCATTTAAGGTAATGTGTGATGCTAGTGGTACTGCCTTAGGAGTTGTGTTGGGGTAGAAGCGCAACAAGAAGTTTCATCCGATTTACTATGCTAGTAAGTCAGTAAATGGAGCACAGTGAAACTACATAGTTACTGAACAAGAACTACTGGATGTGGTGTATGCTTTTGAAAAATTCAGATCTTACTTGCAGGGTACAAGAGTGATATTTCACACGGATCATACACCTCTGAGATACCTCATGGCAAAGAAAGATGCCAAGCCAAGGTTGATCAGATGGGTGTTGCTACATCAGGAGTTTAATTTTGAGGTTAAGGATAGGAGAGGTTGTGAAAACTAGGTGGTTGATCACCTGTCTAGATTGGAGGCTGAAAAGTAAGAGGAACTTGAGCTCAAAATCAATGATTTGTTCCCGGATGAGCAGGTATTAACCGCTACTCTTGATCTTATTCCTTGGTTTGCTGATTTTGCTAACTTCCTTGTTAGTGACTTGATGCCTGAGGGGCTGACCTTTTGTGACGACCCGGAAAACTAGTAAGTGAAACTATAGCCTAACGAGTGTGTATTTGAGTTGTTGTGGGGTTTCATGTGAAACTATAGGTTGAGGGGTTTAGGGGTTAAACGTCAAGGTACGACTCCCCAAGGACCACCCTAGGGTTCCTTGATGAGGACCCTAAATCCTAACCCCCAAGACCCCAAGGAAACCAAAAAGCTGTCAAATTATTGTGACCTACGAATGGGGACCTACGCCTCATAGGTCCATCAACACCCCGTGGATGACCTCCGTAGGTCAGGGCCCCAAATGGCAAGCCATAGCCCCAAACCACAGACCAGCAGGATGGGGCGTCACCCCACCTATGGTCTGTAGGTCTAGGGTCATAGGTCATGCCTGTGTTGCTGTCTAGTTTCGGCTAAAGTTGGGGGAAAGTGGTAAATTTATTTTAAGTTTAGCTAAGTTGGGGGATGGTTATTATTGACTTATTAATGTATTTTAAGGATTTTTAAAGTATTAAACTCCTTTTTAGACTCATTACTTCAAATCACAAAATTGAAACCTCCCAACCTCTCCAAAAGTTGTCTCTCTAGAAACCTCCATTGGAGGTGAAGGATTCAAGCTCTCAAGGTCAAGTTTTCAACTTTCTCAAGTGATTTTCGTGGAGTTCTTCCATAAAAGGTATGTTGGTCTTCATCCTTGACTTAGTTTCTTTCAAGGAGCCAATTTCAAAGATGATTTCAAATCTCCAAAGTTCCCGGGAAAAGGGTTCAAAACACACCCAAACTATGGGTAAAATTGTTGTTACACATATGAACTTTGCGGGGGTCCTATGACCCCCCAGACTTATTTTTAGTATATTTTTATGGGTATTATTTTCTTAGTCGGTCCAGCAAGTCACTCAAACGTAAGCGATTACCTACACGCGCGTTCATAAATATCTCAGTCACACTCGACCACTTTAGAAAAGGGGGGAAAACTCAGCGAATTTTCATCTTCTCTTTCTCACAAATCACACAAATCTTTCACTTTGAATCAACTGATTCAAAGTTGCTGCTTGCATCTTGGTGTGGTGGGTGTTTATTTCAGATTTTCAGATTCAATCTTACGATCAATTGACGATTTCACTACAACCTAGATTGCTAGGTTTCCTAAAATTACCAGGTAAATCTTGTTGTTTGTCAATTATCTTGAAGGAAAAATTAGTTAGATTACATTATATGAAATGCTATGATTCGTCGTTACTAGGGTTTATTCGTAGTTGAATTTTGATGGATAATTTTGTCGCTACTAGGGTTTATTCGTAGGTGACTGTCTTGTAGTTCCTTTTCCCCCAAAATATTTAATTTTCTACCATGTATGATTGCGTATACTCACTTATCAATATTTTCCTTATATTTCTGTTTATTTATTACTGTTATTATTGTATAATTTCAGGGATGAGTGGGTTTGTAGAGGTAACATTAAGATGGTATCATGGTGGGGTTCTAGATGCTAGAAGTCGTAAACCAGTATGTAGGATGTAAAATTACTGAATATTTGGATGTTGATGTGGATAGAATGTCCTATTTTGAACTAATAGGCTACATAAAAGAACTAGGGTACACTACAAGCTGCACATTTTATATTAGGCCACCTAATAGTAATTGTCTTGTAGATATCCAAAGTGACAGGGACATTTTTGAACTTTGTCAAGATTTTCAAAATGGAGATACTATTGAAGTTTATGTTTGTCACATGGTTGATCAAATGGATGGTCCCATTGCTTTATTGGAATACACTGGTCCCAATGACGAATCTTTGCGTACTTTTAATAAAGAAACAAAAGGGGGTGTTGAAGAAGGGGATAGGGGTGTTGAACAAGGGGGTGAGGGTGTTCATTTTACCAAACCAACAACTGAACCAGCTGCATTTACTGAACCAGCTGCATTTACTGAACCAACAACTAAACCAGTTGCATTTACTGAACCACCAACCACTGAAACTACTTCATCTTCTTAACCACCTTCACAACCAACAAATACTGAAACTTTTGGTGAATTGGAGTCTGAATATTCAACAAAAAACAGTTTTGAATCAGACCATGAAGATCTTTTCAATGAAGGTGAAGCTGAATATGATAGTGATATCCATGAAGAGTGCATAAACTTGAGGGATGAAAGAAGGACATACCAGAGAAGGAAAAGAAGAGAAAGAATACCAAATGACCCTGAAGAAATTCTTGTTGGTGAAGTTGGTCCTGATCTGGGATTTGATGAAACTGATGTTGTTGATAAAAGCTTGAAAGGTAAAGTTGTTGGTGATGAGCCTGTATATTGTAGTTCTGATGCATTTAGTGTTGAGACAGATACACATGATGAGATAGGACCCATAAGTTCAAGTAGAAGGGTGATTTTTGATAAGTGTGCTGAAAAAGTGGTATGGCAGTTGGGGATGGTTTTTGAGGATGTAAAAGAGTTTAGAGAGGTTGTTAACAAATATTCTCTTCAAAAGGGTGTTCAGTTGGAAAAGTATATCAATGAGCCCAAAAAGGTTAGTGTCAGGTGTAGAGAAGGTTGTCCCTGGATGTTGTATGCAAGTCTTCACAAGTCAAGCAATGATTTTATAATTTAAACCTACATTCCTAAACACAAATGTGTCAAGACCACTAGAAATTACATGTGTAATGCTAGGTTCTTGGCTAAACATTACTGGGATAGAATTGTTGAACAACCAAATATTAGGATCTTCAAATTTCAGGAGTTGATCAGGAAAGAGTTGAAAATTCATGTTGGAAAAACCACTGCCAGGAGAGCTAGAGGGAAAATACTTAAAGGCATTATGGGTGATCATGTGTTAGAGTTTGGAAAAATACTTGATTATAGAGATGAGATATTGAGGACCAACCCTGGGAGTACTTGTGTTGTGAAGGTTGATGATTCTGAAGGGAGTGGTAAGATGGTATTTCAGAGTTTTTATATTTGTTTTGATGCTTTGAAGAAATCCTTTTTAGGTGGCTGTAGAAAATGTATTGGCTTAGATGGTTGCTTTTTTAAGGGAGTAACTAAAGGACAACTGTTGTGTGTTGTGGGTAAAGATGGAAATAATCAGATGTTACCTATTGCTTGGGGTGTAGTAGAGTATGAGAATAAGAACACCTGGACATGGTTTTTAAAACTGTTGATACATGATTTGGAATTGGGTGATGGAAAAGATTACACAATTATATCAGACACGCAAAAGGTATGATCATTTACTTTACTTTTTTCATCTAGCTTTTTGTATTCAATATTATATACCTTTGTGACTTGTCATTTTCAGGGTCTTGACTCAGTACTGAAGGATCTTTTACCAGAGGTGGAGCACAGGATGTGTGCAAGACACATCCTTGCTAATTGGGCAAAAAATTGGAGAGGTCTTCAAAGAAGAAATCAGTTCTGGAAATGTGCAAAAAGCACATTTGAAGGAGAGATGAAGGCAAATCTGGCACTGCTGGAGTTGTTAGGCACCAAAAAGATGGTTGAAGATTTACTCTATTACAAGGTGAAAACTTGGTGTAAAATGTACTTTAGAACAGATATCAAGTGTGATAGTATAGACAATAATATGTCTGAGAGTTTTAATGCTTGGATCTTAGGACCAAGGCATAAAACCATCATCACCATGCTTTAAGAGATAAGAGTGAAGGTAATGACTAGAATTGTCAATTCAGTCAATTTTCAAATACAAGGTTAACCAATATATCTCCAATGGCATTGAGGGTACTAGAGAAATATATAGAGAAGTCAATGAGATGTAATATTGAGTTCAATGGGGAGAAAGGATTTGAAATTAATGATGAACCATATCAACATACTGTTGATATTAGAAGTAAAACGCTACTTGTAGGGCCTGGATGCTCAAGGGAATACCTTGCCCACATGCCATAGCTGCCATATATTATAAGAAGTGGGAACTAATTGACTTTGTTGATAGCTGCTACAGTAAGGAGACTTATCTGAGAACTTATTGTCATTACTCCAACCAGTCACCAATATGAAAATGTGGCATGAGTCCACAAACCCTCATGTTCAACCACTCGTTGTTAAGTCAATGCCAGGCAGACCATGAAAAGTCAGGAGAAGAGAGGCGGGGGAGACAAAAACATGTGGCAAGTTGTCAAGAAAAGGAGTTTACATGACTTGTAGCATTTGTCATGGTAAAAATCATAACAAGAGAGGTTTTCCTTTAAAGGTGTGTATTTATATAATTTTGTGATTTTTTGTTTTAGAATTTGTGACTGTTTGACCATAATGTGATTGTTTTAAAAATTTGTAGGATCATGCTGGCCCAAGCAAGGCCAAAGGAAGGCAAAGACAATTGTTGTTAGTGAAACACCTCCAAGAGGTAGGGGAAGGCCAAGAAAGCAAACAACTACTACTGAAGCACCTCTAAGAGGTAGGGGAAGGCCAAGAAAAGAAACAACCACTACTGAAGCACCTCCAAGAGGTAGGGGAAGGCCAAGAAAAGCAACAACCACTACTGAAGCACCTCCAAGAGGCAGGGGAAGGCCAATAAAAGAAACAACTACTACTGAAGCACCTCCAAGAGCCACTGAAAGGGGAAAAAAGGCAGCATCTACTTATGAAGTTGTTCAAGCACCTCCAAGAGGCAGGGGAAGGGGAAAAAATGCAACACCTACTATTGAAGCACCTCCTAGAGCCACTGGAAGGGGGAAAAAGGCAGCATCTACTTATGAAGTTGATCAAGAACCTGCAAGAGGCAGAGGAAGGCTAAGAAAGACACCTGCTAATGGTATGACAATCCCTATGCCGAGAAGGACTTCATTTGCTGAGTGGTTTGAAAATCCAACTAGTTATCAATTACATGTTGCACCTACTCCACATGTTGCTTCTCAATCTAGTGCAAGAAACTCCAATGCACCAACTTCATATGATGCACCAATTGAACCACCTGCTAAAAGGCCTAAGACAGTTGGGATGGATGTGTTTGTTGTTGAAGATGGGTTTATTGCATATAATGTAAGTGTTGAAAAAATATGGTAAAATTTTATGTTCTAAATGTAGTTTACTAACTATCTTTGTTTATGTATATAGCATGGCTTGACAAGTAGTAGGATAATACACACTGGTTCAAGAAATCCTATAAGGTCAGCTGATGTTACTGGAGACCTTGGTTACAAACCAAGGACTGGAGTAAGGTGGAAGGGCAAAGCAGCTGTCACATCAGACCAACTTGAAAAGATGAGGGTGAATAAAAGGAAAAACTTATCTTCTTCCCAACCTAAGAAAGCATGGAAATAGTGCTACAATTTTGGTAGTTTTTGACAATATGTGAAGGTGGTTATTTTTTTGGTATTGATAAGATGTTAATAGTTGGGTTGGCAAACAAACTTAAGAAGTTTAAGATGGTTGTTTTTGTTAAGTTATGCACTTATGTTGATGTAAGTCTTTGGTACATAAACTTATGATGCATTTGTTTTATATGAAGAAATGTTTCATTTTATCAATTTCTGTTTGATTTCAATAACATGTTTACCAATTCAATAACTGAAACAACTTAACCATAAACATACCAAATATCATTCAAGAAAATCAAATTTTTCATCACAAAAGACTTCAACCAGAAAAATACAACAACTACTATGGCAATTGATCATGACAAGTCTTTAAGTCTTCAACTTGCATTAACCAATTGATCCATATAGCAAAACACATTGATAGAAACATTATGAAAATCCTAATGAAGTTCGAGTGGTTGGTCCCTTTCTTCTTCACTTCCATCGACTTCTCTGCTGCATTTTTTATCAACTCTTCACAATCATGGAAATCAAAATCTTCTTCCTTGTCCTTCTTTTTCTTCATGCTTAGGGCAGATTCGCTTTCAAGGTCCATCACAATTGAATTTTCCATCATCTCGACAATTTCACTATCATTGCAATGAGCCATTTCTTTCATCTTCTTCGTTATTTTTACCTTCGACTTTAATTGTTTGTCCATTTCCTTAATTTTCTTCACCAATTTCGGAATAATGAACTTAGATCTTTCATCAATCAAACTATCCCTCCATCGAAAGAAATTACACTTTCTTGCACCATAATATGGGCAAGACCAAAATCTTCTTTCGGGGTTGTTGTCAGACCAAGAAATCTTCAAAGGGAGCAAAACACCATGACTGCATCGGATCTTCATTGTCTGCACAAATCTTGTTCAAATCCAATTTTACCTCTTCCATAGCTAACCCTATTTTTTATACAGAAAAATCGGACAACAATTTAGATGCCCTAAACACGAATATAAACAATATTTAATAAAATCAAAGCTTACCTCTTACCTCTTCAAAGATGAGCTTTCAAAGTGGGCAATGTGTCTTTAATGGAGGTTTTTGATGAAGAACAATGGCTACATTGAAAAAAGTCATAAGTTAATTGCCACGTGGAGAATAAATATAGGTTACAGTAATTTTAAGACAATCCTCACGCGCCTCTCTTACGTTTGAGTGACTTGCTGGACTGACTAAGAAAATAATACCCATAAAAATATATTAAAATTAAGTCTAGGGGGTCATAGGACCCCCTCAAAGTTCATATGTGTAACAATAATTTTACCCATAGTTTGGGTATGTTTTGAACCTTTTTCCCTAATGTTCCCCAAAAACCCAAGTTTTCAATCTATGCATGGGTTCAATTCCAAAATGATTTTAAAGGATTTTATATGATGAATTATGAATATAATGCTGAATTAATGATGAATTAAGATGATTTCTCCTATGAACCCATGTTTTCCCCCAAATTCTTAAGTTGTGAATTGTGATTGGGAATTGATTGATCATGGAAGTATGTTGAATTGTTTATGTTTATATTGAATTATTTATTGAATCATGTCAATTTCCTTATCTATTGTAGTACCTTAGATTTATGGGTTGATTTTGGTTCATAGCCTTGGAAGGCAAGTTCATGAAGGATCTATGTATGATTATGATGTGAAGTATATGTGCGTGATCTCAATGAAACTGTTATGATCATGTGTTATTTCTCAATTAACACCTATGAATGATAAGGTTATATGTGAAAGGTTAGTCTCACATACACACACACTCATGAATGACTAATGAATGAAGTTTCTATGATTATGTTAATGATGAAGTATCTATTGAAAGGCTATTCTCAATTGTACTTTAATGAATGATAATGACATGTTGTGAAAGGACTTTCTCACAATATAGGGATTCTTAGTTGAAAGGATATTCTCATCTTTGAATCTATGAGCTATCCAATGAATGAATGTTGGGTTTAGGATGGATACTCATCCATGAGTTGAAGTGGAGTATCTAGTAACAATCTCTTATCCCATAATAATGAACTAATGTAATGAATGTCAAGTATTCCGTGGGGAATAATGCTAAGCACCAAGTGGATATGGCTTGAGATGGGTGCTCATTCGTGAGTTGAGGAGGGGTATCTAGTAGCAATCTCTTGAGATGGGTGCTCATCCGTGAGTTGAGGTGGGGTATCTAGTAGAAATCTCCCTATCCCTTAAACTATGTGCCCACATAGGTCTAGCTAGTGGTTCCACCTAAGCTAAAAATAATGGTCCTACCTTAGGCAAGTAGGAATCCCTTATCCGATGAGGGTGACACCGGGATTCCATGAATTTCTCACATGGTCTATGTCGGTTAAGGCTTACCCCCACAAAGAATGTTAATGAACTATGGCTTCTCAAGAATGAACTACTTAGTGTGGGTGGTACTATGGGATGCCATCCATGCATTGCACAAATAGGCTTTGAGAATAGTCGTGGTATGTTCTTTTATATCGTCAAATGAAATGAATGTGCTCTTCTGATGAATGTTTATGCAAATATTGGTTTAATGTCTAATGAATGAAGGTGCTCTTAATGAAGCTAATGAAGAATGTTGACTTATGTGCTTAATGAGATAATGTATGCTTTACTTGGATTGTATTATGAATTACTTCCTTGTCATGACTTATTGAATATGAAGGTTCCTTGTCTATGGTGTCTCCAAAGGAGTACTTATGTGAGTAGTAGTATGGGATGCTACTTATACATTGCACAAGTATGACTTAGAGTTTCCCTATGTATGAGTATTGTGTAAATATGGAAAGGATGAATGGTAATTTCACTTTTGGTGGCCTTAATGTGGTATCTAGTGTGGATGGTGGTATGGGACGCTATTCATACATTGCACAAGGTATGGCTTGGGGTTACTTGAGGTGAAGGCTTATTGTGATGAAATGGGTTATATGTTGATTATGTTCTAATGTGGTGAAATGACTTGTATGTTGGTTATGTGTGTATATTATGCCTCTTATGCTTATGTTAATGAAGTTTTCTCAAATTGGCATATAGCATGACTTACAAATAAAATATCATTTTTAAGAATGTTTTTGCATGGCTATCATACATAGTACTTAATTGTGCTAACCCATATTTTCTTTACCTTTATGAAGTGCAAGGATTGGTACTCGATTTGATTCTCTCTAGTTGAAGCTTGGATTGAGTTCTTCCAAGACTATTTTGGTATGTACTCATGGATTCGAGGACAAGTACTTTTATGTTTCATTTCTTCCATTTAATAGACATTTGTTCGACTTTCGATTGTAAAGGGTCGTGTCCCTACTTTTGTTTCAAGATATTGTTTTAGATGGCGATGCGAGACAATAGACTTCCGTTGTTTTAAATGAAGTTTTGATTGTATGGCTTTAAAGAAAAGTTTTAATTTCGTACCATTTTTCTTATATCGAATGTTAGGAATGCTATGAGGCTTGTATCAAACTTTTTGGAGTCTTATACACTGTGTCACATCTAGGGGGTACTCTTGGGTCGTGACACCTTTCAGCAAAGGAAGAGGTTCATGCATGATATAGGTAAGTATATTTGGGATGAACCTTATTTGTACAGGGGTGTGTGCTGATAATATCATCAGGTGATGCATCCCTGAAGCTGAGATGTTGCACATTCTAGAGGCCTGTCACTCCTCTCCAGTAGGTGGCCATCATGGAGGTGCTCAGACAGCCCACAAGGTACTTTAGTCTGGGTACTACTGGCCCACAATTCATCAGGATGCAATGGATAATAGTGAGGATTTGTGATGTGTGCCTGTGGCAAGGAGCCATCTCTCGGCGCCACAAGCTACCCATAACACCTATTCTGGAGGTGGAGTTGTTTAATGTGTGGGAAGTTGATTTCATGGGCCCATTTGCGAGCTTCTATGGGAATAAGTATGTATTCGTGGTAGTGGACTATGTGTCCAAATGGGTTGAGGTGCTTTGCCTGAGAATGATGGCAAGCGTGTTGCTCGCTTTCTGAAAAAGAATATTTTCTCAAGGTTTGCAACACCCAGAGCCATTATCAGTGAAGGTGGTTCCCATTTTTGCAACAAGGTATTCAGTGCGCTTCTGGCCAAATATGGGGTTAAACAGCACAAGGTGGCAACACCTTATCACCTGCAGACCAGTGGCCAAGTGGAGGTGTCCAATAGAGAAATAAAGGCAATTCTGGCAAAAACAATGAATGCCAACAGCACAGATTGGGCACGAAAGTTAGATGATGCTTTATGGGCATATCAGACAGCTTTCAAGATGCCTATTGGTATGTCTACATATCAATTGGTGTTTGGAAAGGCATGTCATTTGCCGGTTGAGCTTGAGCATAAGGCACTGTGGGATTTGAAGAAACTAAAATCTTAGTTGGAGTGAATCGGCAAACCTGAGACTGGATCTGATAGATGAGATGGATGAGTTCCGTTTGAGAGCGTATGAGAGGTCTACATTGTACAAGAAGAGGATGAAGTTGTATCATGACAAGCATATTGAGAAAAGAACAGTCACTCCTGGTGACTTAGTGTTACTTTTCAACTCCAGACTTCGTCTGTTTCTAGGAAAGTTGAGATCCAAATGGTCTGGACCTTTTAAGGTAACTCAGATGTTCCAGTCGGGTGTTATTGAGCTTGAGAATGACAAAGGTGAACGGTCCAAGGTCAATGGTCAGCGAATCAAGGCATACTTGGGTGTTCCAGAATAATTGAAAATTGTGGAGGAATGTAAGCTTGATGAAGTCTAGGAAATCAAGTAACCTGCGTCACACCGCGACGTTAAATTGTGCGCTTCTTGGGAGGCAACCCAAGATTGTAATTGTAATAGGTACTTTATTTTTTTCTCATTTTTCTTTGGTTTTTTAGAGTCACTATGTGTTCATGCGTGCACGAAGGATTTGGGCTAAGAATTACAGGAACTAGGTACAAATAATTCTAACTGGTGCAGGAAACCCTTCACGGGCAACCACACAGACCGTGGTTCCTTTCACAGGCAATTTCACAGCTCATGGAAAGCACATACAGGATATAGAGGTTACTAGAAAGTGGTTCACAGAAGGGTTCACGGTCCGTCATGATTTGGACGGACAGTTTAGCCTCTCGTGAACCTCAGGTAAGTGCACTTTGTTCAAGTCATGTTGATGGACCACTCTACGGACGGTGGTGCCCTTCACGAGCTACTTCACGATCCGTCGTCCCTAATCCAGACTCAGTGAGACCCGACCCGACCCGCAGGTAAAGGTATATCAAATAAAGCGTTTATAAGCTAGCCTAAGCACCAAGGGTCAGTTCTTTTCCCTTCCTTCTCATTTATAACGGTTATTACCAGTATAAACAAAGGTTTTTCATCTTTAAAACTCCCAAAATTCATCTCAAAGTCGAAACCCTACTTCTATTTTGCTAAGGAATTCAAGTTCAAGTTCATCTTTTTTTTGCGTGAAATTTTCCTCTAATTTCGAAGTAAGTCCTTCTAACACTTGTTATAAGTTTAATCTTGTTGAAAAACAAGTGGGATATTCTTTGAAGTAGTCGAATTTACCATTATTATATGATGAACTACCATTGTTGATGTGAAATTGTTGTGGGTTGGTTGAAATCGGGTGAGTTTGGTTGTTGTGGGTTATGGGTATGATAAATTTGCGAATAATTAGTGTTGAGCGATGTTATTACTGTAAGTTGAGTCCAAAATCGGTGGAAACATATGTACACTAGTGAATTTTGTTGATGAAAATTGTTGAAGTTGGGCATCGATAGTTGTTGGAAAGAGAGGACCACTGGAAATGGGCCAAGTGTAAGTAAGTCCACAATGGGCTTCATGAATCGTGGGATCAACTACAGATCATGAAACCCCTCGTGGACCACACTTGGTAAAAGGGAGTACACTGGGTAGGATCACGATGGTCTTCACACACCGTAGTTCACTCCACGGACCGTGAAGCCGTCTGTGACCCATTCCAGTACGCCATCTCAAAGATCAAGTTACCAACTGCTGTTCACGGGGGTCTTTACTGTCACGAACCGAGCCTACACCCCAGACGTAACACGGCGTACAAGACTCTGAAGAGCCTCATACAAGCCTCATAACATTCATAACATAAGACATAAGAAAATGGTACAAAATTTAAAACTTTTGTCCATACAATCGAAGTCTTTATTTAAAAACAAACAGCGAAAGTCTAACTTTTCTCACTTGGCCATCTAATACAACTTGAATCAAAGATATAGTCACATCCCTTCAACAAAGTCTGAAACGTAAATTGCATAAAAGAAACTAGAATTGAACAACTTTCGTCCTCGAACTATGAGGACTCACCAACTAGCTTTGGAGAGAATCAATCCAAGCTTTGAACACTAGAAGTCACCTTAAGATCCGGAACCTACACTTCGTAGAAAAATAGAAGAAATATGGATTAGCACAAAAATATACTAAGTATGATAGGCATGCAAAAATCATGCTTAAGTGCAATGTAGGAATGGCAACCCATACTACCATTCATACTAAGTACCACTTTGAGGCCACCATAGATGGGCTTACCATTCTTCATTCTCATCTTTAGTCAATACTCATGGATAAGGAACATTCACATTTAATAAGTCATGAAAAGGAAAGTAACTCATAATAACATTTCCAAGTTAAGCATTCATCATTACATTTAACCTTTAGGTCAAACGTAATCATTAGCTTCATTATGAGCACATTCATTTCATTAGACATTATGACATTAGATAAACACATCATAGCCCTCTCAAAGACTAGTCATGCAATACAAGAATGGCATCCCATACTACCACCCAAACTTCATAGAAACTATTAAGTAACCTTAGCATGTAACTCACATGATGGGAATGAGCATTAACTGACATAGACCATGTGAGCAAATCATGGAATTTGGTGTTTGTCTCACACCGTAAAGGGTTGGTCTACTTGCCTAAGGTAGGACCGGTAACATTGTAGCTTAGGTGGATCCACTAGCTAACAACCTATGTGGGCACATAGTTTTGGGATAAGAAAGGTGTTCATTGAAACCCGGCCTAACATGGGAAGAGCTTCAACCTTACCATATCCACTGGGTGCTAAGCTTTAAATTCCCATAGAGTAGTTCATTCTCATTAACATTAATGTACTTGAGAGGGGTACCACCATTAGGTCTACCGACCCAAATTACATTACACACATGAAAGGGCCACCGCCATTAGGTCTACCGATTCAAGGTACATTATTAGGATAGCTCATTGAATCCTCAAGAAAAGGCCACCACCATTAGGTCTATCGATTCAAGGTTCATCATTGCATTAGTTCCTAGACTCATCATGAAGGGCTACCACCATTAGGTCTACCAGTTCAAGAAAAAGCCTTAGAATACTTCATTAATCATTTATGAAAGGGGTACCACCATTAGGTCTACCGATTCAAGGTACATTATTCATTACATGAAAGGGCTACCACCATTAGGTCTACCGATTCAATGTTTATTAAGTCAAGATACATTAGTTACACAAGAAGAGGATTCCCTAAGCCTACCAATTCAAGGTATATCATTACATTGGAGAAACCTTTCACAACATGTCATCATCATTCACAAGTGTATAATTGAGAATAACCTTTCAATATTAACACAATTGCATTGTAGTCATGATCACATTACTTTCATTGAAATCACAAAGCATATACATAAACATCATGATTATACATCAATCTTAACAATTTTCCCTTCTAGGACTATGAATCATAATTCACCAACACACCTAGAATTACTACAATTTGGGCATGAATAATGACATAATTCAATTATTTCAATTAATCTAAACAAACTCATTTACATGGCCTTTCAATCAACATACATAATTAATTCATGCATAATAATGTTTAAGGGTATAGGGGAGAATAACCTTTCCAATCAATACCACAATTACACAATAGTCATATAATCTTTATTCTCAACATAAATCTTAAAGCACATGCTTAATTCTCACATTCATGTACAAATTCTCATAATTTACCCATCAAGAATCATGAATCACATTCAACCCAACATCTAGAATTCCTAAATTAGATATGGGTAATAACATAATTCAATCAATTCAATTAACTCACACAAGACCCATTTACATGCTTCTAAAATCAATTAAGATCACAATTTAGCAATAGAGGGGATTCATGGGTTCTTAGGGGAATTTCACAAAAACTCAATCATAAATCATCAATTCAATAATAACCCAACATAATTCAACCATTTAAATAACTTTTAAAAGGCACCCCTGAATTTCGGACAAAACCCTTTCTTTTGAGGAAATTTGGAAGTTTTGAAATCAAGTTTTAAAGGGGCTCTTTGGGTGGAATCTACCCAAATATGAAAACTACCATACCTTGATGATGAATCCTTGAATAATTTGATGAAAAACACTTGATTTCTTGCATCCCAAGCTTCAATTTTACTCTTCTTCTTTATGGGTTTTTAGAGAGAGAAATATTGTGAGGAAGATGAACTTTTGATTTTGATTTGGGTCTTTGTGAAAATGATTTTGATTGGGTGTTTAATGACTAAAAATACCTTATATATTTATTTAAAACTAATATAAAATATACCCATTTAATTTGGGCTTAAAAAAATAAAATTACAAAATTGCCGCTTGCCCACATGGACTTGCCTTGAAAAAACTAAAGCAAAGTCCAAGGGAGCTTGTATGGGCATTGATGCCTTTCACCTTCCTTGAACCCTCACTTGAACTTATACTTAGTCAAATTTTTGGGTCATTTTCCTTCCTTGAACCCTCACTTGAACTTATACTTGGTCAAATTTTTGGGTCATTTACCTTCCTTGTACCCTCACTTGAACTTATACTTAGTAAACTTTTTGGGTTATTTACCTTCCTTGAATCCTCACTTGAACTTATACTTGGTCAAGTTTTTGGGTCCTTTAACAACTCCAAATTATGCATAAAATTTTAAGTTTCACTTATTAATTTTCTGGGTGTTACATTCACGAACCGTGGTATCCACCACGCCCCGTCTTGGCTCCCGTTCAAAAATAATATATTTTTAATTTCTGTACAGTTAGTTCTATTTTGAATTTTGATTATGTGACCCTTCCCAATGATAGATTGGGTGATGACTTTCTTAAGGCAAGGCGTCACATTATAATTACACAGGGGAAGTCTGTGTACCTGATACTGTGTCACTTTACTGTTTTGCGTACTAATGGGTTTTTGTAATTCTCAGATACTATGGCTCCCCGAAGAAAGAACGCAACCAAACATTCTTCACCTACTGCTTCTCAATCGGAAGGTCATAATGCTTCAGAGTCTAGTAGTTCTGAGATGCAGATAAAAACAACCATTAAGGAGCACCCCCCCCCCCTCAAACTACTAGATCCCAGACAAAAAGGGCCATTCTCCAGGACACTCCTCCCCAGTCTGAAGAGGGAGGTAATAGTTCCGATAGCGGTGAGGAATCGGGAAATCAATCTAATGTTGGTTCGAGTAGCTAGTCTGATGATGGTTCGGGAGGTAGTGTAGAGTCTGAAAATGACTCTCAGGAAGATGCAATCACATTTCCACCTGCAGGAGGACTAGAGGCTGAAACTGAAGCTCAGACAGAGGCAGGTGCAGCAGAGGGGGATGATGAGGTTACTCTAGATGATACAATGGTCCAGTATGTTCACCTCCGCGAATTTGACCCAGTGGTGAGATAACAACTGATTGATTGTTTCATATCTATGTGGATTGTGAACAGGTAGGAAGATTTCTTCGAAAATGGAATCGTGAACAAGTCGGGGGCATTTAGAAAGAGACCACTCATGCCTGAGACTAGGGCAGTGATGGTAGACATCCAGGCATTTCCAGATATTTACAGACTGTTCAAGATTCACCAGTTTGAATGAATGAACAATGCTCCTGGGGAATACACAGGCCACCTACCTCGAGAGTTCTATGCTATCTACGCCGCCACTCTAATGAACATTGCTACGAAAACTGAAACAACAAAGAGAGCACAGAAGGCAGTTGCAGGCACATTGGATCCTTTGGATACAATCACTGTGTGGGGAAGGATCGTGAACATCTTTGAGGAAACAATCAATAGGATGCTACATGACCCACAGTATACAACGCCAGCTTCTATAGGACTATTTGGACTATTTAAGGGCAAACACCATGCTGTCACAAGTGAATCGGAAATGGAGGATCCTATTTCATGAAAGCACATCATGTGTTGGATTGCCGATTACATTTCCATAGAAAGAGAAGCGGTAGCATGAGTTTCTGATACACATGTGCCGATTACAAAGTCATCCCTCACCTTTTCAGCAAAGATCTGGTAGTTAATAGTTCGAGCACAGTTGCGACCCACAGCAAATGATAATACACTTTTTCCATCACTAGCATCATTGGTCGCCTACCTTATAGCCTGTTACCTTGTGAATGTGGGTCGGATCATCGCCATTGAGATGCGAGATAAAGCGCTGAATGAGCGAGTAGGTTTTATGTTTCCCTGTCTAATAGGGAAACTTTGTTTGCAGGCGAACATTCCTCCAAATAGGTTGGTGGATAAACCAATTGAGGCATCTAAGATAACTGCAGCTTCCAAAATCCAGGATGTCAAAAATCCTCTGTTTGGGAGAAAATCAGGAGCGGTGGGACCATTAGCGGTAGTAACTCATACACCAATAGTCATCCCACAGGTTATAGGCCAAACTGAGTAGCGTGAGTCATCACAGGCAGCTTCGGGGGAACCATCATCACCACCAGCTTCAGACTCCCAGGCTACATGTACGTATATCACTCTTCCCACTACTTTCCTTGAAAGGTTGGTTGCAGATCAGCGACAGACCAAGACTGTGGTCGACCAAATTGCCAACCTGATGCCCCAGCTCATAGAGCGCGATGTATTAGCTGCAGAGAAGCGCATAAAAGATGAAATGCAGAAGGAGTTTGCGATTTTATAAAATAGGATGGATGGCTTGGAAGCCCATGTCCAAGCGCAGTTACAGGCAACCGATTCAAGCAATACTGAAGAGTTCAAGAAACAATTAGCTGAGATCTGAGCTCAAGTTGCTAAACTGGATGAGAAGCCGGTACAAGTGCCTACTTCAGTCATGCCAGAGTCATTGATGAAGATATTCAGTGAGTAGGCTACCACTCAGTCCCTTGACGATCTCTGGGGGAACTCCCTAAAAGCAAATTTGGCAAGAGAAAGAAAAAAGCTAGAAAATATGATGATGTACTACTGGCTGACCTGTCCAAAGAAGAAAGAAGTCAAGAAAACAAAACATGTAAGGCATCGAAGAAGGAAGCTAGAGAAAAAGAAGCACCTGCACAACAACAACGAGATGCAATAATGTTAGTTGGCGCTTCTGGTAGCGGAGAACCTATTGCACTAAGTGGTAGCCAGCCTGAGCCTGATTTGGTTTCTGAGAATGCACCCATTGATAAGGTTGTCGACGCTGATCTAGCTACCGGTGCTTAGAGAGCCGTAGGTATGACCCCTCCTCATAGCCTTATTTTGTTTTTCTTCATTGAATTTGAGGAAAAAGTCCTTTTGTTTGGGGAGGGGGTGGTGAGTAACCTTCGATTCTAGCTGTTAGGATGAATGGAGGTCGACTCTATGTTGATTGTGAAAACTGTGATTGCTTTGTTTTTGTGGTTTGATAAGAATATGAAGTGTATGTGTTGAGCTGTGTAGCAGCTAGTCTGTGTGAAATGATTACCTTGATCTAAGATTTGACTGTTAGGATCTTTAGATGACATCGTATGCACTGACATGTTGAACATTGCTAATCTGGAGATAAATTAGTGAACTGAGAAACTGGAAAATGTAGTCATGTGTCATGTGTGTGTGAGGTTTGCTAGAAGTCTAACGCTAGGAGCAGAAACTAGAACTTGCCCGAGTAGTCTTGCTTAAATTTGAGAATAATCGGATAGGAAAGGATTAGTAGGCCATTTTTGCTAAGTCACTAAAAAGCCAAAAATAAAACAACCAAATAAAAATCTTATCACTTGAACCTGATTTGAGCCTGAAAATCAGTTTTTGTTCTTACCCATTAAATATCATATCCTTTGGTCTCTGAAGATACGATGTCACAACTCAGGCCAAAAGCCTAAGTTGAGGGTGATTGCAACCCAAGTAGAAAGAAGAAGTGAAAAAGAAGGTTCAACCAGTGAGCTGAATGCATAAAAAAAAAAGAGAAAAGAAAAGAAAAAAGAAAAAAAGTAATGGTCATTGGGATGTCCTGAAACGAAGAAAAAGAGGGAATCATTCAGAAAAATTTGTGTGCAAACAAAAATTTGGAGAACCAAGGGATTAGTCATTCACAAACCCAAATATCCATTCCCTAGCATGAGCCTATGTTACAAGACAATAAAGTCCTGCAGTGATCTATTCCAGGTGTTTGAAAGATACAGCGTAGAAAGCAAGGGCAAGTCTATGGTGTTTTGTTGTTAGTGTTAAAAGTTCTTTGAGAGTGTGAGCGTAGAATTTAGTCCTAATTATCATGAGTGAGGGACTTCTTTGGTGTGAGGATACAGTGATTGCATTTGATAGTAGATTGTGCTAGCTGATAGTACACAGGCATAAGCATGGTCGATTGTGCTAGCTGATGTCATATATTGATCCTTGCATGTTAAATTAATGGTTTTGGATACAATTTGTGATTGAGATGGGTGTTGCACAGTGTCAAAAGAGTTTGAATGAGTGACTGCTGAATGTATAATTTTCTTATCATCACTTGAGGACGAGCGATGGTTCTAAGTTGAGGGTGTTGATGTGCCGCGAAATCTTGCAACATTTGATGCTTGAAAACTAAGAATTAGTACTAAAATTGAGTGTAGTTATATGGATATGATGTGTTTGGTAGTGTTTGTACAGGTAAAACAGGTAGTCGTGAAAGATAAAAGAAAAGATGAAAATGCAAGCTGGAATTTGAGTTGCTGATAACCCAAGTGAAGATCACGGACACCTATACGGGCCGTGAAGGTCAAGACGGATCGTGACATGGTTCGTGAAGTTGATCCAATGGCCAGGAGTTAAGGAGTGAAAATGGGATTTGACTAAGTGAAGACCATGGACACCCAGACGAACCGTGGTCTCTATAACGGTCTGTGGTGTTGTCCGTAATGCAATTTCCAGTGTGCAATCATTGAAGACCCAAGCTTGGGAAACTCTAAGTGAAGACCACAGACGCCCAGACGGATCGTGGTCTCTATAACGGTCCGTGGTGCTGTCCGTGATGCAATTTCCAGTGTGCAAGCATTGAAGACCCAAGCTTGGGGAAGTCTAAGTGAAGACCACGGACACCCAAACGGACCATGGTCTCTATAACGGTCTGTGGTGTTATCCGTGATGCAATTTACAGTGTGAAAGCATTGAAGAAACAAGTTTGGGGAATTCCAAGTGAAGACCACAAAGGTCTTCACGGACCGTAAAGCCCTTGACGGACCGTGGTGGCATCCGTGAAGTGCCCGACAGTTCAGTCCTACTTCGAGTAGGACTCTTTTTAAAAACACTTTATTTAAATTAATTAGGTTGTTTTTAGTTTTATCTCGTCTTTTCTTGAACGAAGAACACAATTTCAAAATATTCTTAGCTTTTGGTTTCAAAGATTAACATCGAATTAAGTTTGAAAGTTGGATTTCCGGTTCTTGAATTATCAAAGTGCTTATCGATTTGCTTATTTTCGTAAGTATTTTCTTGTCATGTTTTCATTATACACTTCTGTAAGTTTACGTGAAATCATGATTGGCTAAATACCACAACTGGGATTGTGGGATCTATGACGTAAATCTAAATGTATTTTAATAAAATGAGTAAAAGGTGATTTATATTTGCAAATTATAATTTAGCTTTCGTTATTCATGTATTCTAATGAGTGCACACATTGGAGTGAGCCTATATATGTCATTTGTTCGAGAGAAAAATGATAGTTAGGAAAAAGCTAAATTAACATGACGAAATGGAGTCAAAGTTTGAGTTCGAGAGAAGAGAACTTTAACAATAGTGTAAGCGATGGTAGAACTTGTAACACTCTGGGACCAAGAGGACTTGAGTGAAAATTAGTTGGTTAGACTGAAAAGTATCAACTATATTTTGCTCGCCTGCATTTTGTAGAGATAAATTTCCTGAATCTCAACTATGGAAGAACATTAGATGCAACGCTATGGGGAACACAATCCTAGTTTCATTTAATTATCGAAACAACTTTAAAATTGATATTTGGTTAATTGGTAAATTAGATCTTAGTTAACAACCTTGGTTACTAGAGCTTTACAGCTAAACCTATTTTACTTTTCGTAACTGTTTCTTTAGGAAATCATAACGACATTTGAGTAAATGCGACAGTGAAATCATCTATGTGAAGAATTTTATGTGGGATCGACCTCAACTCACGTTGAGTTCTATAAATTGACTTTGACCGTTTATACCTCTTAATTGAGGTGTAAGTTTGGACGTATCAACCCCCAACTCTCGGAACACATAATCGGCCGGCAAACCATAACACCCCATCTGAATCTAAAGTAGTCGGCCTAGCATCACCTGCAAATACTCTATCTTTGAGTGCCACCAAAGACTCATCCTCAAATTGTCACCCACAGATCCGATCTAACAAAGATGATTAAACCCCCACATGAGCTAACACCCGTCTGGAATTTGAAAGATCAAGTCAAATTATCTGGTTGGCTAAAGACTGGATGTCCAAAGCCAAAGCCCGCTCCGAAACAGAAAGGAAGGCTAGACTACCCACACTCACTACCTTCTGGCCCAAGGCATCCGCTACTACATTTGCCTTTCTCGGATGGTAGAGAATAGACAGGTCATAGTCCTTCAGGAGCTTAATCTAATGGTGCTGCCTCGAATTAAGATCCCTCTGGCTCATAATGTACTGAAGGCTCCGGTGGTCAGTGTAGATCTCACAACGCACTCCATATAGGTAGTGCCTCTAAATCTTAAGCGCAAAAACTACCGCCGCCAACTTTAAGTCATGAGTGGGGTAGTTGCGCACATGCAGCTTAAGCTGCCTCGATGCATAAGCAATAACACGGCCCTGCTGCATCAAAACACAACCCAAACCAATGCCGAATGCATCACAATTAACCGTGAATGCCTTGCCCTCAACTGGAAGAGTCAATATAGGAGCGGTAGTAAGTAACTCCTTGAGCCTCAACAAGCTCCTCTCACACTCTTTCGACCACTCAAAGGGAACATCCTGGCGAGTCAACCGAGTCAAAGGTGTTGCTATAGTAGAAAAGCCCTCAACAAAATGCATGTAGTACCCTGCCAATCCGATAAAGCTATGAATCTCAGTCACAAAGGTGGGCTTGGCCCAGTCATGGATTGCCTCAATCTTCGTCTGATCCACCATAATTCCATCCTTGGAAACCACGTGCCCCAAGAATGCTACAGACTCAAGCCAAAACTCACACTTTGAGAACTAGGCATAAAGTCGATGATCTCTTAAAGTATGGAGCACTATCCTCAAATTCTGCTCATGCTCACTCCGGCTCCGCGAGTATACCAATATATCACCGATGAAGACTATAATAAGGGAGTTAAGGTACGACCTGAATACATGAGTCATCAAGTCCATGAAGGCAGCAGAGGCATTAGTCAACCCAAAAGACATCACTAGAAACTCATAATGGCCGTAACGAGTCCTAAATGTGGTCTTAGGGATGTCCGCTGCCCTAATCCTCAATTGGTGGTAAACGGATCTCAAATCGATCTTAGAAAACACCTCGGCACCTTGAAGATGCTCAAATAGGTCATCAATGCAAGGCATAGGGTAATGGTTCTTCACCGTCACCTTGTTCAGTTGCCTGTAACAGTACACAGACTGCATAGTACCGTTCTTCTTCTTCACAAATAGGACTGGGCACCCCAAGGCATTAAACTAGGTCGAATGAATCCCTTACCTAAGAGATCCTGAAGCTGAACACTGAACTTTGTGGGGGCCATACGGTACAATGAGATAGAAATAGGACGAGTACCTAGCTCCAAGTCAATGGCAAAATCAATATCACAACCTGGGAGTAGGCCAGGCAGGTCGGCATGAAACACATCAGCAAAATGTTGGAATACAGGCACTGAATCAACCGTAGGGCCCTCCCTACTAACATCTCTAACATAAGCCAAGTAAGACAAACATTCGCTACCCACTAACCTCTGAGCTTGAATGCAAGAAATCGCCCCAACCCGCGTGCAACTACAAGAGCCCTGCCACACCACCGACGGAATACCAGGCATGGCAAAGGTAACTATCTTGGCATAGCAATCCAAAACTGCTTTGGTGAGGGGATAACTAGTACATGCCCAAAATTATGTCGAAATCCAACATATCAAGTAAAACAAGATCAGCCCGAGTGTCTCGCCCCTGAATAGTCACCAAACAAGATCTAAAGATCTGATCCACTACTAAAGAATCACCTACAGCGGTCGAAACATGTAACAACACTGCTAAGGGCTCAGGGATCATACTTAATCGAGGAGCACAATAAATAGACACATAAGAATAAGAGTGAAACAAATAAGATTCCATGAAACCAATTTAGACATAGGATGCACGAAAATGATACAAAATATGGAATCTTCCTAACGACATCATGTAGCCTCCCCAAGATAAGTTACAGACGTCTTTGCACCGATCCGCAAGACTCTACTAGACGTTAGCTCTATACAAGTGAGACCAGTGAACCTAGGGCTCTAATACTAACTTATCACGACCCAATTCCTTGAGTCATGATGGCGCCTACTATAACCTACCAGTAGACAAGTGAACCCATATCTCGAAAAAGCTAGTATTGGTATTGAAGGTAGAAAACAAAACCCAACAACACAATAATAATAACAACAGGAATCACAAATGGAAAGGTGGAAGCAAGCCAAAACTATATACAAATAAAAGATCCCTTTCAGAACATGGAAGTCACAAGTACAGAGCTAGTAAAAAAAGAGTACAAGTCCCAAAAGTGGACCACAAAAACAACACTATCTCAAAAGGCAAAAGACAAGTCAATATATTAATACAGAAGGAGATGAGAAAATGCAAGATGATATGTGCTCACCCTCACCTCCTAATATGACTACAGCTAGCTTGAAATCAACGTTGATAGCTGGTGCTCAGACCTACATTGTGAAAATAGATGTAGAGTGTAGTATGAGTACCAAAACAACAGGTACCCAGTTGGCATCGTAGGCCGATTGAGCAAGAAAAGCAAAAGTAATATGAAATGCGAGAATCTAACATACTAAAAGAAATAAGCTGGAGGGAATATCTAATAGGTATGTACACGAGCATACTCACACACAAAAAGAAGGAAAGTAGCTAACTAAATCCGATCGGGCTCCCATAAACCCGGCGGGTACGCTCGTGCACAATATGAAAGTAAAACCCAAACGGACCCCCATAAGCCTGACATGATACAATATGGATTACCTCCAAACCATCCATCCATGAAATTAAACATATTGATGGATCGTTCTCGAGGATGAGGGTTCGTGGGCTTAAGAAATGCACTTTGAAGGAGCTCCCAACTGAGCAGCACCCTATGTGGATGATAGCTTGGAGTGTGGAGGAAAGACAGTTGACAAAACTGTCATTTTGGGCGAGCATGTCCACTTGGCGCATCGCCCAATGGCTTGGGCGATGACCACCAGATCACCTAATGGCCCAAGGAGATACAGAGCCAGGCTGCTCATTCAGTGAGCATGGAGAGCATTCGGCGCATCGCCCAATGGACCCCAAGACCGCCGAAAGTTACAGTAGCCATCAAGGAAGGGAGCCAAGGTGAAGCTCAGATCGCTGACTGATCGGCGACTCGCCAAGAGGATTGGGCGAGCCCCACTTAGCTCGCCCATTGGCCATTTCGGGTCACGTTTAGGCCCATCTATGTAATAATGCCTAAAACTATAAATAGGCCTTTACGGGTTCATTTTAGGGTTAGATTTATTTTGTTGAAAATGGTTAAAAACCTAAACTCCTTGTGTGAGTGTTGAAAGCTTGGTAAAGCTTTTGTTGAAACTTGTTTAGAAACGGGGGTTGCTTGGGATATCGATTCCCTTGAGGTCTTCGTAAGAGTTAGGTGCTTCTTGTTGGATTAACGAGGTGAGGTATTTGGGTTTAATATACCCTTAGGTTGCTCTTTGTTTCCTCTTTTTGTGTCTATCTATTTATCCTTTACTTTCTTGTATTTGATTTCCACTATTTTTGTGATTCTTCTTGTGAGAATCATATCATTTGGTATCAGAGCAAGGAGTAGATTCATTCCTATGAATTCTAGTCTTGGGTTGTTACAAAAAAAAAGGTCAAAAATGTTTCTAGAAAACCCCAAAAATATTTTGTTGATTTGAGTCTTGTTTGAAGTTTCTAAGGTTAGATTAGTGTTCCCTAACCTTATTTGAGTTTGGATCTGAGATTTGAAAGGGTTTGGCTCACTATTGAAGTTTTCACCATTGTTGGTTGAAGAAGCTTTGAAGAAGACAAAGTGGGTTTTGAAATCTGGAAGTTTTGGCAAGGAATTGAGTGCTAAAAAGTATTGGGGTTTGTTTCCTATATCAAGGAGAGCATTCACCTAAAGTTTCGTGAAATTCCGAACTAAAAATCTTCGGGGTTTTATTTTGGGTCTTCATAGTGTTCTTGAAGTTCTTAAAGAACATTCAAAATCTTCAAGAAGAGAATATTTGAAAAAGAAAGTGTTTGATTCCAAAAAGGACGAAAGAGAAAGTATTAAAGTGTTTGTAAAAAGGGAATTTACCAAAAAGGGTAAATACTAAAGACCAAGGAAGAGGGGGGGCCACAAAGGTTAAATTTTTAGAGCCTTGCAGTTGCAGCTTGAGGAATTTGGGTGAATCCCAACTTGAATCGCCCATTCCACTTGGCGCCTCGCCCTTTGGGAAGCTAGGTCGCCGAGTTGGACCTCATTTTGGTGAAGACATTGGATAATTCGGCGAGTTCAGTCTTGGTCGCAGAATCCACTCGACGCATCACCGAACTTCCACCCAGATCACTGAGTTGCCTTTTCCGATTGTCAAGTTTGGTGAGTCAATCTTCAAGTTTGTAAGTTGAACATCAACTTATGCGAAAATAATAGGCCATTTGGCGATGGGAAACTCATTTTATGACCCCTTTCACCTCAGGTTCTAATTCTTAGTTTCCTTTCTTTTGATTCTAGTTCGTAATCAAGATTCCTAAACTGATTCTCAACTTGTAATTACCTACTTGTTGACTATTGGTTCTTGAAATTCACTTCATTGTTAGTGCTTTTCTTTTCGTGCTTTTTTTCGTTTTACTTCGTAGTTAACTTCTTGATTCAAGTCTGTTAGATTTAATCGAGTCATCCGTCTTTCTTTAAACAAAAATCCACTCCGGCCAAGAGTAGAAATTGAGACCTTGTGATCAACCTAGTATAAGCAATCTTCAACATAAGCCGTGCCAATTTGAGAGCCAATCAAAGGTGTGCAAACATGAGTGATTGTGAGCTTATTTTACTAACGCTAATGTTGTGTGATGTTTTTATGGCAACCGGAAGTGAAAACCACCCACCTAAGGGGAAGGTTACTTTGGAAACCATCATGGAAGCGACTATGGATGTAAGTCGGATGATTGGGCGTATGCATGAGCATATGACTGGCATAGAGGATGGGCTATCACAAATGGATGAGACTTAGTCCGAAGAAAATTAGTTCACACTACCATCATATGTGGTAAGGCAAACTATACCTAGGAAGGCCATGATCAATCACGAGCAAAGAGAGAATATCTTCTATTCCAAGTGCCTTACCCAGAACTAAGTTTGTGTCTTGATCATTGATAGTGGAAGTTGTGCCAACCTTGCTAGCACTGCCGTGGTGGACTACTTGAAGCTTCCTACCACTAAGCATGCTAAACCATACACACTTCAATGGTTAAATGAGGAGGAATAGAGGGTACATGAACAGGTGTTGATTAAGTTCCAAATTGGGAAATATCATGATGTTGTACTTTATGATATGATTCCCATGCAAGATAGTCATGTACTACTCGGGAGGCCTTGGCAACACAGCCACGCATCAATACATGATGGAAGGCACAACACCTATATCATCATGTCGATGGGTTGTAAATATGTCCTTAAGCCAATGTCACCATCCCAAGTCATAAAGTTGTATTGAAAGATGGATGAGTTGAGGGATAAAAGGAGGAAGGACATGTGGAGGCTAACGCCTAAGGAGAAGGAGAAAAGAGGAAGTTGAAGGGAAAGGACAAGTTGTTATTAGCTGAGCTTAAAGAGATAAAGGAGGATGTGGGAGTCGAAAGTGCATTGATCCTTAATGATCATGAGTTGCAAGCTAACCCGTCTCACTCTTCCCTTCCCCATTCTATTTCTTTCCTTTTGCAGGATCCTCGTGAAGCCCTTGTGATGGATGCATTTGTGGGATGTCCGAACATTCCTATGGGAGTGTCATTTGAGGGTAAAGAAGATCTTTCATGCGGGCGTCAAGGTGCCAAAGCTAAATTTAACACTTTTACCATTGCAAATGAACAAAATGTAAATGTTAGCTTGTCTATATGTGAGCCTATTATTTCTTTACCTTGTATTGATAATGTGCTTGTTGAGAGTGTGGATACACTAGTTGATCCTATTGATGACCGAATTGATTCTTCTAGTAAGATCGATTTGTGTCCACCTAGTGTTGGCACCTGTACTTTGAATTCTAGTTCATTATCGTGTGATGATTGTGTTGATCAACCTGTGTGTGAGGGTAGTTCACTGGTTGAGAGTCCTTGTAATGTGATTAAGGAACCTCAAGTTAGTGGTACTAATGATAATATTGATCAACTGAATAGGAGTGAATCCATGAGCATATCTATTATGGAAGATCTGATTGCTTGCTTTGCTCATAGAGATCATGTGCTTGAACATGCTTCGAAAAATGATATGTATCTTTTTGAGGGTGAACTTGAATGTTTTAATTCTTCCCTAGTGGTTGATCATTCCCTCTTTAAGTACAATATCTTATTTGAAGATGATGAAATCACTCCTAGTGATGTACCTAGTGGTGTGAATCATGAGAGTAGTATAGTTCTTGATAACTATACTTGTTATAGTAACCCACTATGGTTTGAAGCTTTTCCTCTCAAAGATGGAAATCTCTTCTTGGAAGATGAGAGTACTCTTGTAGGGATGGATTGTGATGAGGAGGAAGGTGTTGTTCGTTTCTCCATTACCTCTTCTTCTTGGTGTGTTCCAATTGTCAATGGTATGACTCATGAGTTTGAATCTAATAGTAGTCATACCCATGAAAACACCCTAGAGGAAGTAGACTTAAGAGACACCTTTCTCTATTACTTAGTTACATATGATGATGCTCATGCTGTTGAGTGGAGTATGATGTTGGAAAATGAGAGTGTCAATCGGGCAAAAGGAGAAGTACTTGATCCAAGTCCATGGATCTCCTTTCCATTTGACCCCGATAGTGAATTAAATTTTGGCACTTGTGCAGTGATGCTTGGTCAAGATGACAAGTATCATTTGGATAGATTTGTTGACACCTTTCCCTACGATGGAAAGTTCTTGAGGATTTACAATCTGATTGTGGAGCCTACATTGTGCACGGGGAAGGGTAGTTTCCTAAGCCCCTTTCTTTACTCTTGCTTTGAGTATGATCTTGTCGATCATACATTTTATGGGGGTAGGAGTTCTTTATTGAGAGAAGGTGAAGTTTATTTTAAATTTGCCATGATGTCTTTGTGTGTTCCTTCTTGTAAAGTGATGTGTGGTAGGATCCTTGAACCTAGTTGTGATCTTACATATGAGAACACCTTAGATGTCCCTAGTGAGCATGACAACTTTCTTTATTATCTATTTGCATATGATGATACTCATGTTTGTGTGGGTACCATATTTTATGTTATAGTGGAATCAATGGGGCAAATGAGAGTCTCCTTGACTCGATGCTATATTTTTCTTTCCCATTTGACCTCAGTGTTGATCTAAATTGTGTTGGGTATGGTAGTAACACCCTCTTTCTTTCTTGTGATTCTTACTTGGTGTTATTACTTGATCCTATGTTCTTGAATGAGGTTTGGTTGCCAAGTTATGTGGGGGATACTTTTGTATTTGACCCCGCTCATGAATTGGGAATAATTACATTCTTGAAGTTAGCTAGTGCATTGGATGGAGTCTTAAGTTGGGTTAACTTTGTTTATGCCTTTGCACTTAGTTTTGAGAATGTTTATGTGCCACTTGACATAAGGAAGGCCTTGTAGCATTTGAAGGTGGAACCAATGAGGGCTTACATATGAAGTTGTTTAAGTGTATTGGCTCCTTCACTTTACTCCTTTGTCAATGTTTCTTACTCAACCAAGTATCTATTACTTTGATGGGTTACAAACCCGTGGTTGATATTCGTGATGCTTGGTTATATGTTAAATTTGTGCATCCTTGGCATGGTGATGAATTTGTTATCGCTAACGCTAACCCTCATTCCATGAGGATCATATTCTTGTTTGCTTCCCCTATAGTTTTGCAAGGAATGGATTTGAGGACGAATCCTTTTCAAGAAGGAGAGAATGATACAATATGGATTGCCTCCAAACCATCCATCCACGAAGTTTAACATATTGATGGATCATTCTCGAGGATGGAGGTTTGTTGGCTTGAGAAATGCGCTTTGAAGGAGCTCCCAGCTGAGCAGCACCCTATGTGGATGATGGCTTGGAGAGTGGAGAAAAAATAGTTGACAAAAGTGTCACTTTGGGCGAGCATGTCCACTTGGCGCATCTCCCAATGACTTGGGCGATGACCACCAGATAGCCTAATTGCCCAAGGAGATACAGAGCCAGGCTGCTCATTCGATGAGCATGGAGAGCATTCGGCGCATCGCCCAATGGACCCCAAGACCGCTGAAAGTTACAGTAGCCATCAAGGAAGGGAGCCAAGGTGAAGCTCAGATCGCTGACTGATCGGCGACTCGCAAAGAGGATTGGGCGAGCCTGACTTAGCTCACCCATTGGCCATTTTGGGTCACTTTTGGGACCATCTATGTAATAATGCCTAAAACTATAAATAGGCCTTTAGGGGTTCATTTTAGGGTTAGATTTGTTTTGTTGAAAATGGTTAAAAACCTAAACTCCTTGTGTGAGTGTTGAGCCCTGAAGGAAAGGATCAAGTCGGAGGAAAAAGGGAGCAGTCGACGCATCGCCGAGAAGGTCCGCGAAGCAGTACTATGTCACCCAATGACCCAGAGCATGATGATGCCGAAGGATGGTGCAAGACGGCGATGAACTACACCAAAGGGCGAATCGCCAAATTGATCAGCAATTCTGACTAATGTCATCGAGTGATCCACCGCAGCACAGATTTTAGAAAACTATAAATACTCGTTGACAGTTATAGTTTAAGAAGAGATTTTTTAGTATCATATTTTATAAAGAATTTTTAGCATCATATTTTAGTACTTTTATTTTACTCTCAAGTTTGTAAGGGTTTGAAGATTTGAAGAAGAAAAGGGTTTCATCTATTCTAATTTGGAAGTGGGTCTCTTGGATTCTTCTTTCTTTGCTTAAATCAAGACTTATTTCTCTATACCCATTTTATTTCAACATCATTGAAGGTATAAATTTCTATCTTTTGATGTGTGGCTAAAAACCCCATTCTTGGGGTGTGATTTAGCAAATATGTGTTGATATTATTGTTGGGTCTTGCTTGCTAATAGGTTAGATGTATTTTAATGGTGATTTCACCTAGTGGTTGTGGTTTAATTTAATGGGTTTGTAGTTGCAAATACAAAGCCACCCATGTGTTTTTGGCTTGCCCGAGAGGGAGGTCGCGAAACCAAGACCACTAGACTGATGGCCTAAGAAGTGGGTTGACATGAGGTTCATCCCGAGAGGGTGAGCCCTAGTCCCATATCCTAACGCTCAGCTCGAGAGAGTGAGTGGGGTAAGGCGTAGGCTGGTCTTCATTTGGCAAATGGGTGTTCAAGAGGAACGCATTTGAAACAGGGTAAGTTGCCCAAGAGGGAACTTATTTCCATCTAAAGCTTAGCCTAGTCATTATTATCTTGCAAATTTCCTATCGAAAGCATGTACCAAACTATTTATCTTAACCTGTATTGCGGTCATACCCCAAGAACTCTTCCCCATACTTGATTTCTTTGTTAATTTTGTTGTTTTTGCTATACTTGTGACAAAACCCCCAAATTGTTATTTGACACTTTTGTGTCCCCCTTTTAATTTACAATGATTTTACTCGTTAATGTCTTTAGCTACGACTAGTTAGAACTAAATTTTATTTTTCTATTAATTCTCAAAAATGCTCCCTTGGGAACCCCAACCCTTGGTTGGGTTACTATACTATTGCACGATTCGTAGACATTCGTACTGGAAGTTGTGTCGTTGATTACGCAACTGAAAACATCAAAATGGTGCCGCTGCCAGGGAGTGGTGTTACTTGAGAATTTTTAGATTAGTAGAATTTTTGTTCTTCTTAGTTGTAGTCTACTTACCTAATTTTTAGTTGTGTTTGTTTGTTGTGTAAATAATTCAAGAAGCATGAGTGTTAACGGTAGCCAGGTAGGCCACCAAGATGACATCGGAAATCTCAACGATGTCCAAGAGCCCAACATCAATGGCCCCCATCTCATGGGAGGTGTTGGAGCTGTCCGTTTACCCCCAGCCGAGGGAAATGCAGTATTCCATATAATGAGCACATTGTTGCAACCCTTGCAACTAAAGGGACTTTTCAGCGGATTGGCTCATGAGGATCCCCATGAACATCTTCAAAATTTTGTACACATTTGTGGGCCATTCTCTTTCAAGAAGATCTCTCAAGATTCAGTCAGGCTGCGATTATTCCCATTTTCTCTGATGGGGGAAGCTTTCAAGTGGTTAGCTGAATTACCACGAAATTCAATCACTTCATGGGAGGAGCTGATCACTATATTTAATGTGTGATTTTTCTCTCCCTCGAAGAACATGACTATTTGGGATAGCATCCAAAGTTTCAAGCGTCTGAATGGAGAGCCTCTACGTGAAACTTGGCTTTGATTTTAAAAATTGGTGCTACAATGCCCAACCCATGGTCTTCCTGATAACGTGCTCTTTCAATACTTCTATCGGAGTCTAGACTCGGTAAACAAGTGTGTCGCTGACCAACTCTCACTCAGAGGTTTAATGTAGCAGCCGTACGCGGTAGCAGCCTATCTTTTAGATGGCATGACAACCATCAACAGAGTGTGGTACACTCGTGAGGACCAGGTCTCCTCTGTCATCTTCCAGCTATCTAAGGAGCAGATTGAAAAGGACAATGAGAGAGACCAAAACATGGCTAAGATTATGACACATCTTGATATTCTATCTAAGAATTTCATGGGGGCTGGTACTCGTGGTGTCAGTGTTGTGGGGGTTGGGGGCACAAATCCTGAAGAGATGAAGTTTGAAGCTCTGTATAGCGATGAGGTAAATTTTCTAGCAAACCAAGGCGGTGGTCATCGTTCAAACTACCCGAGGTAGGGTGGTAATTAAGGTTGGGCTAGAGACGAATGATGGAAAGATCGAGACCGTGAATGGAGGTATCAGAATCCAAATTGGAAGGATGGGGAGAAGGATAGATATGTGCCTCCTCACGAGCGGCAAAAGCCCAAGGATTCATAAGGTGGTAGGTCTGAGGATATGCTCTCGCGTATTCTAAACAAAGTTTAAGGGTAAGACAAAATGCTAAAAGGCATGAAAAAAAATGTGTCTACCCTCAACCAGACCGTCACCTCTCATTCAGTTTCAATCAAGCAGTTAGAGACCCAAATGGGTCATATCTCGTCTCATCTTAATCCAAGACAGCAAGGGGGTTTGTGTAGTGATACTATGGCTAACCCCAAGAGTGAGGTTTGAAGGTTGACGAGCGTCGTGCCACGACGTTAACTAAGGCGGTGTTTGGGAGGCAACCCAAAACCCTTTACTTGCTTTTGTTATCTTGATAAAATATTAATGTGCTATTTGTACAGATTGAGTGAGGAAAGTGCTTGAAGAGATGTATGGAGGAGGTGAGCAACATTTCCGCTTGGTGGATCGTCGACAAGTTAGGTGTAACCGATCATTCCCGCCATTTTATTCAATACATCTTAAAGGTTGGGTTTGTAAACCTCGGCGGAGCATGAATTTCGTCGGCGCATCGCCAACCCAGTTGGCGATCTCGACGAAGATCGCCAACGCAATGCCCACTTGAATTGAAAACTCTGTTATATTCGGCGAGAAAATTAAAAATTCAGCGCGTCGCTGGGTGATTGAGCGAGACCGACTAACATCGCCGAATGAGCAGAAGTTGGACGGTCGCAAGCCACAGGTTTAAAAGTTCCATTTCATTCACTTTATTTCACTTTGTCCCTTTTACAAACTCACACTCGCACCCTAGTAGTTACATTTCCTGCACACTTAGAGTATTTTAAGTATTGAATTGTGCTCGAATTTGGATCGCATTGCTACCTAGCACGTCAGTAATATCTAATTTGGCATCAAAGGTTAGTAATCGAACCCATTAGTTATTCGATCAGAATTTCTACTCATTTGCATAATGTTGAAATGATTAAAAACTTCTGTTGAGTCTCTAAATTGATGGGCTTACATATATTATCGATTATGATTCAATTCGTTTTGCGTAACTGGTAGAATCCTACTCGATTATTGCTTTAAGTCGACTTATTTGGCTATGGGTGTAAAATTTGATATGGGTCTTCGATGAATTTGTGTCTTAGGTGCTTAAATTGTGTTTTCGAGGGGTTGCGGGGATGATTTCAAAAGTTGGGTCTAAAGTAGGCATGATAGGTAATTCAGCGAGCTGTGACGAGCTCGCCGAATCACTCCGCGGTTTGCCTAAGTACCCTATCTCGCCTTTACTATCATGCTTTATTTATTGTGGCTGTTGTAACTTTCGGCGAGAAGCACAGGATCTCCAAGTGCACTCGGTGACTAGCTGAATGACACCTTAATCGCCCTTTGTCTGCACCCCTAACTCCTTCTTCACTGTGACCTTCGGCGAATTGTCGGTGGCTCGCCTAGTGTATTGGGTGGCACGCCAAATGGATTATCTCATCTTTCTGCAGATACAAATCTCTGTTTTGGTTGTCAAATATGTTCTAACATAATCTAAAAGCTGTTTGCAGAAATGGCTAGACCAAAAGTTGCAGGAAGGGACATGCCAACCCGACATGTAAGAGCATGAGATTTTAAAAGAGATGAAAAGATAGTAGAACTGGCCAAAGAAAGAAAAGAGAGTAAGAAAGAAAGTGTCAGTAGGATGATCCACATTGACCCCACTATTTCTTCGTGGAAACGTGGATTCTACACGGCTATAGACTACTTTTTGGTGGGCCATGAAGTGGACAGAATGGTTGCGGCTAACATCGCTGCAGAAGCTAGGGAAAATGAACACAAAATGCGACCCAGAATGATAATCCGGGGACCATTGTTAAATTCCAGGCTAATGCATCGGGCAACGCTGCCCCGACAGATGGAGCAAGCGTGTAGACAGGATCCCCTCTTTACCCCCCTCTCTATCTTTCTTTATTTTCACTGTTGGATATTCATCATTTGCATTTGAGGACAAACATATTTATTTGTGGTGGGGTGAGGCCCACCTTGTTTGCTTGTTATGGATATTTGTGTTTTTGTATATATTTGGGTTATTCTATTTTTAATTGTGTTATATATTGCCTTTCGTGGATGTTTGAGTTCATGGCTCCTCTTTTTTATTTTAATTGATGCAAATTTTGACGCTTCCAAAAAAAATTGTTTTTCAAAAAATTTTGCCACCGCTTGTGTTGAAAGTGGTTGTTCTTTTGCAAAATTTAAGTCTCGGTTCTGATCAATACTGATGACTTGAATAGTGCTCTCAATGGAACGAACATGAATGTGCGGCTACGACGAGACCAAATGAAGTTGCATAGACAATATGTGAACTCTTTGCATCTTGTTGTGATTAGCCATTTATCAAATTGATTCTCTTGTAATGACCATTGCACTCTAGCGAAAGTGTGTAGTCTTGTTTGACTTAAGTGTCGATGCCTTGTGTGATTAGCTTACTTTGAACCATGCATAAATAAACCTAGAATTTGCCCCGTTAGTCTGATTAATTTAGAAAGGTGTACTCTTGAGATGATCTTAGGCAACTTTAAAGAGTGTGAGACAAATTTGACATATACCTCTTTTGTGGCCTCCCCGTGAGCGTGTGAAACTCTTTTGAACACCCCTTGAGCCTTACCTTTCTTTGGAAGAAACTTTATGAACCTTAGACCTTACTTGACCCACTACCTATAATCCTCTTGATTAGTGGTTTAGTGAATAGCCAACTTAGGCCAAAAGCCTAAGTTGGGGGTGTGGTGAAAAGGAAAAGGAGAAGTCAAGAAGTGCAAGAAAAAGTCTCTCTAACCCATGGTATTGCAAAACAAAATGGAAACCCTTCTAAAAAAAGAATGTATATATATATAATTTTTTAATAAAGGTGCAAAAGGAATTGGGTTTCCAAGCAATACATGGAGAGTGAATGAAAGGATGACTTAGAAGCACTAGAAGAAAAAGTGACAAGGGAAAGGAAAATGACGTTTTGAGAACACCACATCTCATGAGGATGAAGAAGTCACTGAGCCTAAATGACCATACCTATGCACTCAGCCCCATTACAAGCCTTGAAAAGACCTTTTTGATCTTGAGTAAGCCGAACCGAAAGTCGATTGAAAAATAAGGGCAAACCTATGGGTGAAATCATGCATTGTGTTCCTTTTTTGAGTGTGAGTGTTGCATCTGATTCCTGATTTTAAATTGATTAGCCTATGTCTGTGAATATGGAATCATTCTTTGTGTGAGGGCATTTAGATACTTTCGTTGAGCTTGAACTTACATTAGTAGAAAGTATTGTGAGCATGAGAATCGTTGGTAATGGTGTGTCACAACTTGAATCTTTGAGTACACAGTTGTATCTTCGCATAAGTAGTTTGAAGTCTTATTGTGTACATTCATGATTGAGTCTTGTGTAGCACTGTTTGAGACACCCATTTTGAACTGCTGAACTTGAGTTTGCTTGAGGACAAGCAAAAGTTTAAGTTGGGGGTGTTGATGAGTCCACAAATTGGACTCATTTAGGGCTATATTTTAATAGAAATTGTGTCCTCAAATGCTTATATTATCTCAATATCTGATGAAAACCTTTAAGTTTCAGGTATTTGAAGTTTGAAGGAATGCATGGACACTACTTCGCAAAAAGGAATGAAATGGCTGAAAAGAACAAGAAAATGAAGATCTGAGGATCGGCGAGTTCACTTGGCGAATCGCCAAAGGGTCTCACTTTGCCTTTTGTTCCAGTGTGCTGAGCCCTGAAAGAAAGGATCAAGTCGGCAGAAAAAGGGAGCAGTCGACGCATCACCGAGAAGGTCCGCGAAGCAGTACTATGTCACCCAATGACTCAGAGAATGATGATGCCGAAGGATGGTGCAAGACAGCGATGAACTACACCAAAGGGCGAATCGCCAAATTGATCAGCGATTCTGACTAATGTCATCGAGTGATCCACCGCAGCACAGATTTTTGAAAACTATAAATACTCATTGACAGTTATAGTTTAAGAAGAGATTTTTTAGTATCAATTTTATTATCAGATTTTAGAAAGAATTTCTAGCATCATATTTTAGTACTTTTATTTTACTCTCAAGTTTGTAAGGGTTTGAAGACTTGAAGAAGAAAAGGGTTTCATCTCTTCTAATTTGGAAGTGGGTCTCTTGGATTCCTCTTTCTTTGCTTAAATCAAGACTTATTTCTCTATACCCATTTGATTTCAACATCATTGAAGGTATAAATTTTTATCTCTTGATGTGTGGCTAAAAACCCCCATTCTTGGGGTGTGATTTAGCAAATATGTGTTGATATTATTGTTGGGTCTTGCTTGTTGATAGGTTAGATGTATTTTAATGATGATTTCACCTAGTGGTTGTGGTTTAATTTAATGGGTTTGTAGTTGCAAATACAAAGCCACCCATGTGTTTTCGGCTTACCTGAGAAGGAGGTCGTGAAACCAAGACCACTAGACTAATGGACTAAGGAGTGGGTCGACATGAGGTTCAGCCCGAGAGGGTGAGCCCTAGTTCCATATCCTAACACTCAGCTCGAGAGAGTGAGTGGGGTAAGGCGTAGGCTGGTCTTCATGCGGCAAATGGGTGTCCGAGAGGAACGCATTTGAAATGGGGTAAGTTTCCCGAGAGGGAACTTATTTCCATCTAAAGCTTAGCCTAGTCACTATTATCTTGCAAATTTCCTATCTAAAGCATGTACCCAACTATTTATCTCAACTTGTATTGCGGTCACACCCCAAGAACTCTTCCCCGTACTTGATTTCTTTGTTAATTTTGTTGTTTTTGCTATACTTGTGACAAAACCCCCAAATTGTTATTTGACACTTTTGTGTCCCCCTTTTAATTTACTACATTTTTTACTCGTTAATGTTTTTAGCTACGACTAGTTAGAACTAAATTTTATTTTTCTATTAATTCTCAAAACCGCTCCCTTGGGACACGACCCCAACCCTTGGTTGGGTTACTATACTATTGCACGATTCGTAGACACTTATACTGGAAGTTGTGTCATTGATTACACAATTGAAAATATCATCTATGCAACTTCATTTGGTCTCCTCGTAGCCGCACATTCATGTTCGTTCGATTGAGAACACTATTCAAGTCATCAGTATTGATTGGAACCGAGACTTAAATTTTGCAAAAGAACAGCTACTTTTAACATACAAGAGGTGGCAAAAATTTTCCGGAAGGGTCAAAATCATATAAAATCATTTTTGTAATTTAAATCAAAAGGGAGCCATGAACTAGAATATCCACAAAAAGCAGTGTAAAAATAATTTTAAACAAAACAGCCCAAATATACACAAAACACGAATCACAAATAGCACACAAAAGGTGAGCCTCACCCCACCACAAATAAAAGCAATTTGTCCTCAAATGCAATTAACACATAATCTGAAAGGCAAAATAAAGAAAGACAGAGTGGAAGGTAAAGAGGGGATCATGTGTAAGTAGTCGCTCCATCTGTCTGGGCATCAGTACCCAGAGTGACTTCCAGAAGGACCAGTTTCACTGGATCTAGCAATAGGAGCCTTTGCCAAGGAGGCTTGCACAGCAGCGTCTATCATGATTTCCTCAGTCTCGGCTATGTCGTCTGCTGCAGCTCCCTCGAACATCTCTTCGTCAGTCTCTTCCTAGAAGTCAAGGTCGACTATGTGTTTTTCTCTATCCCCATATCCAGTGGTGGTCTGAGGCATCGCAGGCATGTCTGGAATCTCTTTTGTTCCAAAGATCATGGACACATCGGTGAACTTCAGATGGTTTACATCTTTTCGCAGCTCAGCAATGGTAGCTTTTAAAGTTGTCACTTCATTTGTGGCCCATTGGTTGTGCTCACACACTGCTATCCTGGCCGCTAAGGCGTTAATGATAGTGTTCATAGGTGTCATAGCATCAGCTAGGGCAATCTGGATCATGCTTGGAACAGAGGCCTCCATATTGGCAGCCCGATGATCAGCAGAAAGGGCAAGCTGCCCCATTCGGAGCAGGGAAGCCTGGGTGTGTGGAGGCCAGGAAATCGCAGCAACAATATTAGATCTGGGAGACCTTGCAGCGGAAGAATCTGGAGGTGCCTCTGTAGGTGTTGATTTTGTGTTTCCTGACTCCACCAATGATGCCTTCTTCCTTTCTGCTTGATCCTCCGGATATCAGTAGAGGTTGTGGGCATCATTTCCACATCTTTCTTGACATCCCGAGGTACCTGAGCATGTGTGCACAATGTTGTGATCAATATTGGGAATGGAAGTGAGGTCTGGCTCTGCCTTGCACGCATGAGTATCTCTGAAGCGATGATTTCTCCCAAGTTTATCCGTGTTTCCTCTATGATGCAACCCAGGCAAGCTTCCTTGGCAAGGCAAAGAATTGACTCATTTTGGGATGGCATGATTGTGCTGCTGATGAAACCAAACCAGCACCTTGCTGCTATGTTTAGTTTTTTTCTTTTCAATCTAAGCTCCTTCTGCCAACCATTTCGGAGCCTCGTCTGAAATTAGTGGGGCTAACCATTTTTCATCTCATCCAGTTTCTTTGTTCTGATCAAGTGCTGGTAGTGATCTCCAATATTCATGGACATGCCCAAAACCACGTTAATCACCTCACTATCACACTTCACCCTCCTGCCTCTGACAACCTCATAGTCTACTTCTTTGAAGGTTGCTGCTAGTTGCTTTTTGTGGGGTATTAGTGCACTATATGCACTATAGAACTCTCTTACCCAGTTTGGAATATAAGGGCCGCGGGGCTTGGTGAAAAATTGGAACTTATGGTATCTCAGGCATTCCATTATCTCTGGGTGTCTGTCTATAACCCCGTCTATGGACAACCGCTTTTCCTCCATAATTGTTCTCAGTCCCTCAGTTTTTACTCGATTTGTTGACTTAGGCAGAGGACCCTGTACTGGAGGCGCTAATACCATTGCCTGCTCTGAAACTTGATATGTAAGAGTGGTAGGCTGGGTATAGCTTCTTAGTTCGCCGCTCAGCCCTTTGTGATATTAACAAATCATCCTCATCAGAACCCACATCTTCACTTTCAGATTGGTTGGGGTAATTTATGTAAAAGCCATCACTGTCAGTGCTTGCATATGATAGTTCAAGGATCTTATCCTTGCCCTTGCCTCTCCCACCAACTGTGGAAAGTTTAGCAACCTTGCTTCTGGATGCAGCTGCATCATCGTTGATTTTAATCCCTTTTGTTTTACCTTGGGGTGACCTGCTTTCTCTTGTAACTTTAGTTCTAGCCATTTCTGTAAAGAATTTGGGAAGAAGTTAGAACAACTAAATCAAATTCATAGGGACACAATTGCAGACTATCTCGCTAAATAGATCGGTGAATCGCCTAATTGCTTTGGCGAGTAGTGCTTTATCCGCTGAAAGCTACAGTGCCATAAAGGAGAGGAGTACAGGCAAGGGGTGATCGAGAATTATTTCAGTGATTCGTTGAATGCCTTTGGCGATTTATGATTTCTCGCCGAAAGCTGTAGAATCCATGTCTTAAGTAGCATGGAATTAAAGGTGATATGGGGTCAATAGGCGAACCGTTGAGTGAGTTGGCGAGCTTAACCTAGCTCGCCAATTGGCCCATCGTGCCTATTTCCCACACCTATCTTCTCGATTTCAACCCACAACCCCCGAAAACAAAATCAAAACATGCACTAGATTAATCAAGCTTACAGTTTTTCTCTTTGCTCAACTTAAACAGTATGCAGGAGCACCTCATAAACTTTCATTCATGCTAAATCATCAGAACGGGATTCCAACATTTAAAGCAGAAGGATTGGATTAGCAAATCAATAGAGGCACTTGAATAGTCTAAAGTTGTCATAAATACACAATACACAACATGGGATAAAATTGCTTGCAATGAGAGTATAATTATCACAATTAAATGCAGGATTTTGAGGACTACCCTTTTAGGCAGATCAAGTCAAGACTGTGATGCTAGGCAGCAGATTAGTGCAGATCCAAGCACTACTAAATTAGCTAAAATACTCAAGAGATACGAAAAAAATTTAAAATACTAAATAGGTGCGATTTTGCAAAAATTGAGAGTGAGAGAATGTGAACAAGGTTGAAAGTCAAAACCCGTGGCCTTATATAAAAAAAATTAGATCTCACCCATTCAGGGACATTAGTTTCTTTTGATCCGTTGCTCGGTGATTCGCCGAGTGTCTATCTACTTTGCCAAGTTTTACAGGATCTTCAGTTAAGGTGAGGATCCAAACGGTGGTCTTTGTCGAGGTCGCCGATCAAGTCGGCGATTCGCCAATTGAATTTGTGTAATTCATCATGTACTTTTCACAAACTTTTCATACCCAATCCTACAAAATCAAGAAACTTTTATTTCGATAATAGAATACTACAACAAGCATTTAAGGGTTTTGGGTTGCCTCCCAAACAGCGCCTTAGTTAACGTCGTGGCACGACGTAGATCAGTATTCAAACTCCATTTTTGGGGTTAGCCTTGGTATCACCAAGCAATCTCCCATTTTGTTTTGGGTGGAGATCGGGCGACGCATAACCCATGAGATTCTCTAGCAGCTAAACAGCTCTAGAATGAGACCAAATCATTCGCTTCATTCCTTCGATGTCTTCCTTCATTTCTTTCAGCTCTCTATCTTGCTCAATCACCTTGTGGAGAATGCTTGAGAGCATTCCCTCAAGATTTTTAACCTCATTGTCCTTGAGTCTTCTTCGCTCATGAAGAGGGATGTATTTATCCTTCCTCTTACACTGGACCTCGATCTTCACCTTCTTTTTGGCCAACTCATCCATCTGAGTCATTAGGGCGGCTAACATGAAGTCCTTTTCTACTTCTTGATTCATCTCAGCCATTTGATTAAGTAGTTGAGCTGCTATCACATATGGCAATTTCGCATTGCCTCCCAGAATGAGTCGGTCGACCAACCTCTTGTTTTCAGGACCAAGACTTCTGTAGAAACAGTCAAGGAGGGCTATGTCGGGAATGTCATGATTTGGGCATTGATTGATCAGTTCATTAAACTTTGCCCATGATTTGTGGATCTGTTCACCCTCCACTTGTTTGAAGGTGAGGATACAATCCCGGAGCAGCATTACCTGTAATGGGAGAAACTCCATAGGCTCCCGAGTATAGCTCACCTCCTCTGTTTGGATACAAACAAACCACAAAACTAAACTAAAAATTAAGTGAGTAAACTACAACTAAGAAGAACAAAAAATTTACTAATCTAGAAATTCTCAAATAACACCACTACTCCCCGGCAGTGGCGTCATTTTGATGTTTAAAATGTGTAATCAACGACACAACTTCCATTACGTGTGTCTACGATCGTGCAATAGTATAATAACCCAACCAAGGATTAGGGTCGTGTCCCAAGGGAGCGGTTTTGAGAATTAATAGAAAAATAAAATTTAGCTCTAACTAGTTGTAGCTAAAGACATTAACGATTAAAAACATTGTAAATTAAAGGGAGACACAAAAGTGTCAAATAACAATGGGGGTTTTGTCACTAGTAAGTAAAAATAACAAGGAAATCAAGTATGGTAAAAAGTTCTTGGGGTGTGACCGCAATACAAGTTGAGATAAATAGTTGGGTACATGCTTTTGATAGGAAATTTGCAAGATAATAGTGACTAGGCTAAGCTTTATATGGAAATAAGTTTCCTCTCGGGCAACTTACCCTGTTTCAAATGCGTTCCTCTCAGACACCCATTTGCCGTATGAAAGCCAGCCTACACCTTACCCCACTCACTCTCTCGAGCTGAGTGTTAGGATATGGGACTAGGGCTCACCCTCTCGGGCTGAACCTCATGTCGACCCACTCCTTAGGCCATCAGTCTAGCGGTCTTGGTTTC
>JAJOOO010009658.1:0-47387 GCA_029582685.1 Solanum piurae | reverse complement strand
TGATTTAGCTTCCGCATCAGTTTATTATCTTTAGTATGTTCATGATCATGCCAGCAGGGTTAGCTTGGGATCACTTGTGGTCCTAGGTCCCGTGTCCGCGTCTCGGGGGTAGTCTCGGGGCGTGACAGATTCAGTCGTGCAGATTTCATTAGCAGACACCATCATGTCTGGAGCTAATACTGCTGATGCTACATCGGACACTGATGCCTCGACACATGGAGCGACTGTGTAGATAGGACCCTTCTTTACCTCCATCTCTGTCATTTTTATTAACTTTTTAGTATTTTGTTGCATTTGAGGACAACTGCATTTTTTTTTGTGGTGGGGTGAGGTATTCCATACCTACCTTTAGTGATTATCATTTTTGTATATATTGGGTTTTTGTGTTGTAAATTGTGTTTTGTCAGTGTTTTGTGGATGTTTGAGCTTGTGGCTCCTTGTTTTGAATGCAAATGGTGTTTAACCCTTCTAATTTTTTTTTTTGCTATCACCTCTTATGTGTGATTGTGGTTGTTCTTATGCAAATTGAAGTATAGGTTATGATCAATACCGATGACTTGAATAATGCTCTTAATCGAACGGAAATGAATGTGCGGCTACAATGAGGCCAAATAAAGTTGCATAGATAATATGTGAACTTTTTGCATCTCATTTGGACTAGCCGGTTATCGAATGAAGTCTCTTGTGATGAACGTTGCACACTAGCGAAAGTGTGAAGTCTTGTTTGATATTGGTGCCAATGCCTTGTGTGATGAGCTTACCGTGAATCTTGTGTGATGACACCTAGAATTTTCCCTGGTGGTCCGGTTGGCTAAGTGATGCAAGCTCTTGAAATGATCTTAGGAATTTTTTTTTGAAGAGTGAAACAATTTGACAATATACCTCTTTTGTGGCCAACCTTGTGAGTGTGTGAACTTTGCTTGAACCCCCTTTGAGCCTTAGCCTTTTCTTGGAAGAAACTTGATGCAATTGCAACCTCTCTTTATCCATTCACCCATAATCCTCATGAAGAGTGGTTTGTTTGAATAGCCAACTTAGGTGAAAAGCCTAAGTTGGGGGTGTGGTGAAAAGAGAAGGTAAATCAAGAAGTGTGAAGAAATCCCCCTTGATCCATGGTTTTGAAAAATATGGAACCCCTCCGTAAAAAAAAAAAATGAAAAAGAAAAAGAATGATAAAGTTGTGAAATAAAGTTGTGAAAGTTGCAAAAGAAATGGGGTGTCCGGCATTCAATGAGAAGTGAATAATAGGGTGGATTTTGAGCATGAGTGAAAATGTTGAAGAAAAGGAAAGAAACTGATGTTCATACCACATTTCATGAGGATAGAAACCACTGAGTCTAAATGACCATACCTTTACACTCTGTCCCGTTACAAGCCTTAAAAAGACCTTTTTGATCTTGCGTGAGCTGAAATGAATGTTGATTGGAAAATAAGGGCAAACCTATGGGTGAAGTCATGCATGTGTTCATCTTTGTGAGTGTGAGAGTTGTATGTGATTCCGGAGCTATAAAGTGTTGAATTGTGTGTGAATGTGGAATCATCTTTGTGTGAGGGAATTTGAGTACCTTTGTTGAGCTTGAACTTGCATTTGAAGCAAGTATTGTGAACTTGAGAATCTTTGATAATGGTGAGTCACACTTGAATCTTTTGAGTGCACAATTGATCCTTGCATGGGTAAGTTGAGTCTTCTTCTGTGCATTCATAATTGAGTCTTTTGTAGCACTGTTTGAGACATCCTTTTTGAACTGCTGAACTTAAGTTTTACTTGAGGACAAGCAAATGTTTAAGTTGGGGGTGTTGATGAGTCTTAGATTTGGACTCATTTAGGGCCTTATTTATATAGATTTAGTGTCCCCAAACGCTTATTTTGTGCCAATAACTGATGTAAAACTCTTGATTTCTAGGTATATGGATTGAGGAACAAAGCAAGGACACTAATTTGTAAAAAGGAACGAAGCGAGCTAAAAGAATGAAGAAAAGCAAGTCTAGTGATCACCAAGTCCACTTGGCAAATCGCCGAATAGCTGCTTGACCGAAAGTTCCATTGTGCCAAGCCCTAAAGGAAAGAACCAAGTTGGCTAGAGAAAGGAGCAGTCGGCGGATCGCGGAGTGGTTCTGCGATGCAGTGTTGGATTACCCAAAGTTACAGACCTTGAGGATGCTGAATGCCAAGGCAAAACGGCGATGGAAATGACTAAAGGGTGGATCACCGACTGGTTCGGCGAGCCCGACTTACTTCGCTGAGTGACTCTTCGCAATACATTTTTGGCGACTATAAATACGTTTTTGAACATTTAATTTAGTATCAATTAGTATCTGATATCATAATATCTTAGTCGATTATTAAGTTTGGAACTGAGAGACAAGTTTTTGATTGTTTTCCTTTAGCTTTGAAGAATTGAAGTTTTTCACTTTTGAGAAATTGGAAGTAGGTCTTTGATATTCTTCGAATTGGAACATTGTAAAGACGAAATCAATCTTACCCAATTGATGGAAACTCAATTTGGTAATGATTTTTATCTTTTTATGATGTCTAGCTAAAACCCTAATTCTTGGGGTGTGATTATATGATTATGGGCTGATTTAGTTTATGGATATTGCTAATTGTTAGTTTAAATTCTATTTAGAAGTGATTTCAATCATTAATTGTGGTTTAATTTAAGAATTGTAGTTGCAAATGCAGTTCTACCCTTGTGTTTTTGGCTTACTCGAGAGAGAAATTTTAAAACTAAGATTATTGATTGATTGTATGTGGGTATTGGGTTATCATGGCTTCAGCTCGAGAGAGTAAATCCTAAATCCAATTCCATACATTCAGCTCGAGCGAGTGTATGGACTAAGGTGTGGGCTGTTCTTATTTTGCATGCTTGTTGATGTTCGAGAGAAATCGACTTGATTCGGGGTAAATTGTTCAAGAAAGTTTACCTCATCTATAATCTAGTTTACTCAGTAATATTTAGCTATTTTCTAATAGTTGCAATCACCCATTTGCCTATATTATCCTATAATCGAATCACATCCCAAGAACCCATCTCATTATTGTTATTTCATATTGTTTTCTGTTGTTTGTAGTTGATAATTTCAAACCAAAACCCCCATTTGACATTCGTGTCACCCTCTGATTTGAATGATGTCTTTATTCGATAATTTCTATTGTTATGGCTGATTTTACCTTGTTCACACTTTCCTATTGAATCTCAAACACGAACCACTCCCTTTGGAATTCGACCCCAACTCACTTAGTTGGGTTATATACTGAATAATGATCGTTGACGCTTATATTCGGATGAAGTATCTTTGAAATGTTATTAATCAGGGTCTACTTGAAAATTTTACGCATGGAGGGCATAATGAGGTTTGGGATGAAACGGAAGCTTAATCCTCGTTAGTGGGCCCATATCAAATTTTGAGGTGAATTGGCAAGGTTGCTTATGAACTTAAATTGCCTATTGAGTTGGCATTCATACATCCACTTTTTCATGTCTCCTTGTTGAAATGTGTTCGAGATCCGACATCTATAGTTCCCTTAGAAGGTTTGGAAGTTAAGGATAATCTTTCTTGTGAGGAAGTTCTGGTTGAGATTTTAGTCCGACAATTTAAGAAGTTGAGAAATAAAGAAGTTGCTTTCGTGAAAGTTCTTTGGAGTAATCAGTTAGTTGAGGGTGTTACTTGAGAAGCCGAAGCTGATATGATGTCCCGGTATCCTCATCTCTTTCCCCTACTCAAGCTTGAGGTATTTAGCTCCTCATGATTTACTCATAGGGTGTCATGTGTGTTAGATATTCCCATGATTTCCTCATTATGTTTGATTCATGAAAAGCTTAAAATTTGAGAAAATGAGTTATTTTATTGATTCCTACATGTTTATGTGCATTTGAGTATGAAATGCTTATAGACTTTATGATATGATGTTTTGATCATATTTTAGCTTGGAGTTGATATTTCCTCCTCGGGTATGTGCATTTATGTAATTCTATGCATGTTGTATTGTTAGATTAAGTTTATACCTTCCTTATGATGTCTTAAATCTCATTCGAAGAAGAATGTTCCCAAGGGGGAGAAAATGTAACACCTCCGAATCAAGAAGGCTAGAAAAGGGGTCAAGCAGGAAGTCACCAGTCCAAAACTGGGCCATGAGACCCTCCACACAAACCTTGACGGGTCGTGAAGGGGACCACAACTCGTTATGGGGCTCGTGAAGAGCTTCCAGAACCTGGCCAAGATGGGTTCCCCTCCCACGAACCCTTAGACGGCTTATGATGAGCATCACAGACCGTTAAGGTGGTCGTGAAGAGGGTCAGGGCCATAGGGGATGTCCCCTAGCCACTGGTTAAGGACCACGACTACCACGACGACTCGTGGAGTCCTTGATGGGTCGTGAAGGCCGCCGTGGTAGTGGTCGGGTCAGCTTTAAGTCAGGGTCGTTTGGGTCTTTCCTACTTATTCTATCTTAATACTATGTCGTATTACCCTTACCTAGAAGTCCTATGTATGTGTTTTTAACCCCAAATTTTCCTAATTGAAATCATTCTCTCAATTTCATAAAAGAAGAACAAGTCTTCCTCTCCAAAATATTTGTCTCTCCAGAAAGCTTGAAGAAGAAGGAGTCAAACTAGGGTTTCAAGTAAAGCCTCCAATTCCACCACTGAGGGCAAGCTCTTGGAATTGAGGTATGATAGTTTTCATCCATGGAGCCCTTTACTCCATGGAGTTCTCAAATTCTCCAATTTACAAAGTTAGAATACCCAATTGAGTTAGGGTTTTTCTTTCATGTCTTGGGTTCCTTTAAATAACGATTTATTTGATTGGGTTATGAATTATTATGCATGAATTGAGTTATATTCCATGATTTTAAGATGAATCCCCATGAACCCATGCTTAACCCATGTTTTCTAGATATTGATGATGGAAAGTGGGTTTTAAACTATGAAAGGTGAATTATGGGATTATGCATGTTCTTATGGAATTGATGAGATATGATGTAATAGCTTTAAGAGTAAAAGCATATATGTTGTTGTTGTGTTTAATTGATGTGAAAGGATTGCTCACATAACTACTTCAGGCATGAATGTGAAAGGTTTTCTCACGTCAAAGAATTCTAAGGTTGAAAGGTTTTCTCACCTAAAATGAATTAAAGTTAAGGAGTTACTCTAATAATGAGGCAAGCGGTAATTACCCATGACCTCTAATGAAAGACAAGAGGTGATTAACCATGTCACATGATGTAAGGACAATAGGCGATTACCCAAGTCCCTTAAAGAAAAGATGAATAAGAATACTCGATATTCCGTGGGAGTTATGCTTAGCATCGTGTGGACAAGTGGTGATTACCCATGTCCCCTAAACTATGTGTCAACATATGATTGTCTAGATAGACATTAGCTAGTGGATCCATTTAAGCTAGAATTTAATGTCTTATCTTGGCAAGTAGGACACCCCTTTCCGGTATGGGAGACACCAGATTCCATGTTAATAGCTCACATAGTCTTACATATCGGTTAAAGGTAATTGTCCCACATTAATGAATCAAGGTTACTTCATAAGTATCTCACATGCGTTTTAAGACGATGTCTACTTGCATTGACCATGTTTTATGACTATGTTTTCTATCTCTTTCATATCATGTTCTAACTTGGTTATTGCGTAGTACGAAAATGTCCCTTTATCATGATTTTTATTCTTCATGCATGGTTATCTTACTTAGTACATATTTGTGCTAACACATACTCTTGCCTATATTTTTTCCAGATGTAGGGACCGAACTTAGAGATTCACACTTTTGTGGCTAGGAATCTCATAAAGAAACTTGAAGATTGGTGAGTCTTCATGTTTTGAGGACCAAGCTTGGTTTCCCTTTTTGTCTTTACTCTCTGTTTTGAAACTTGATGTACGGGCTACGCCCTGATTCATTCAATCATGCTTAGAAATTCACTGTGGCAAGTATCTCTTCCACACCATAAAAACAATAATAAAAAATTCATAGTCTAGGCTTTACTCTGAAAGCACTACATTCATGATCATCATTTATGCTTCATTCTCAAGCAATTCTAATCACAAATCATCTACCCTATAAGGATATAACTAACCCACAAAGTTTCCCTTCATGGCATCAACCTAAATCATGTCAATTCTACCCTAGAATTATACGATAGGCATGGGTACATGTAATTTCATCCTAAAAACATGCAATTCTATCAATTCAATCATAAACAATCATAATCCAACTATTTGGATCGACATTCTTCATAATCCACAACATTGGAAGAAACCGTAACTAGAATTGGGGATTTATACTTCACAATTGGGGGAAGGATCCCATGGATGAAAAGCCATCATACCTTAGTCACAAAGCCTACCAAAAGCTTGAAGATTAGAGACTTGAACTTGACCTAGCTTCAATCTCTTCCTTCTTTTTCCACCTTCTAGAGAGAGGATATTTTAGAGAGAGAGAGAGTCTGGGTTTTCTTTTGGGAATTGAGTGAATTTAGGGGTCTAAAATACGCCTTAGCCCACTCATTCTCTCGAGCTGAGTGTATGGGAATGAGACCAGGGTTTACTCTCTCGAGCTGAACCTTATGTCGACCCACTCCCACCGGCCATCAATTTAGTAGTTTTAGTTTTACGACCTCTCTCTCGAGCAAGCCAAAAAGACATAAATAAATTTGTATTTGTAACTACAAATTCATTAAATTCATCCACAACTACTAAATGAAATCATAATTAAACTACAATTAAACTATCAACAAGCAAGACCCAACAATTAATCTAACCTATATTCACAAAATCACACCCCAAGAATTGGGGTTTTTAGCCACACATGTATAAGATATAGAAATTTATACCTAAATGAGTTTGCATTCAAATGGGTATGAAGATTTAAGTATTGATACAAGCTAAGAATGAAGAATCCAACATACCCAAGTCCAAATTTTGAAGATGAAACCCTTTAGATCTTTAAGTCTTCAAAACCCTCTCAAACTTAGAGAAAAAATATGAAAAAGTACTATCCAATCTTAAAAATTATAATATTGTTCGACTCTCTAAAATCTCCACCTAAGCTATAACTCTTAATGAGTATTTATAGTTTTCAGAAAGTGTGTGGCGAAGGATCCATTCGGTGCAATTAGTCGGGATCGCCGATGCACTCGACGATCCACCCTTTGGTTTTCTTCTTCGCCTTTCAGCTCTGCCTTCAGCGTGTTCGCGTCCTGGATCATTGGGCAGTATAGTACTTTTTTTGCAAAACTGTTCGGTGACACGCCGACTGCTCCTTTTCAATGCCGAGTTGCTCCTTTCCTTCAGGGCTCAGCACACTGGAACAAAAGGCGATCTTCAAGCCTGTCGGCGACTCGCCGAATGGATTCAGTGATTCTCAGGTCTTCATTTCTTTGTACTTTTTCGGCCTTTTTGTTCCTTTTTACCAAGTAGTGTCCATGCTTTGCCTCAAACTCAAAAACCTGAAACTCAAGGTTATTCATAAGTTATTGAGACAAAATAAGCATTTGAGGACACTAATTCTATCAAAATATAGCCCTAAATGAGTCCAATTTGTAGACTCATCAACACCCCCAACTTAAACTTTTGCTTGTCCTAAAAAAATTTCAAATTCAGCCGTTCAAAAAGGGATATCTCAAACAGTGCTACATAAGACTCAATCATAAATGTACACAACAAGATTCAATTTACTCATGCAAGGATGAAATGTGTACCCAAAGATTCAAGTTGTGACACACCATTACCAAAGATTCTCAAGCTCTCAATACTTGCTTCAAATGCAAGTTCAAGCTCAACAAAAGTATTCGAATGCCATCACACAAAGGATGATTCCATATTCACACAAAGGTTTAATCATTTAAAGTTGCGGAATCAGATGCAACACTCACACTAAAAAAAATAACACAATTCATGCTTTTACCTATAGGTTTGCCTATATTTTCCAGTCAACATTTGCTTCAGCTCTCTCAAGATCACAAAGGTCTTTTTAAGGCTTGTAATAGGGCTGAGTTCAAAGGTATGATCTTTTAGGCTTAGTGGCTTGCATCCTCATGAATTGTGGTGCTCACAACACTTAACTTTCCTTTTCCTTCATCATTTTCTTTAGTGCTCATAAGTCATCCTATTATTCACTTTCTCATAGTGTGTTGGGAACTCCCTTTCTTTTGTACTTTTATTCCACAACTTTTTCTTTTTCATTTTTTTTTCTTTTTTTTTATATATATTGAGGGGTTCCATTTTTCTCAAAACCATGGGTTAAAGGAAACTTTCCTTGCACTTCTTGACTTTCCCTTTTCTTTTCACCACAACCCGAACTTAGGCTTTTGGCCTAAGTTGGCTATTCAATTAACCACAAATCAAGAGGATTATAGGTAGTGGGTTAAGAAAGGTCTAGATTTCATCAAGTTTCTTCCAAAGAAAGGTAAGGTCCAAGGGGTGTTCAAGAGAGGTTCACACACTCACAAGGTAGGCCACAAAAGAGGTATATGTCAAATTGGCTCACACTCTTTAAAGTTGCCTAAGATCATGTCAAGAGAAAGCCTTACTTAGTCTATCGGACTAACTGGGCAAATTCTAGGTGTATTCATAGGTGTATTCATGCATGGTTCACAGTAAGCTCATCACACAAGGCATCGGCACTAAAGTCAAACAAGACTCCACACTTTTGCTAGTGTTCACCAGTCATCACAGGAGAATTGATTTGATAAATGGCTAATCACAACGAGATGCAAATAGTTCACATGTTGTCTATGCAACTTCATTGGTCCCATCGTAGCTGTACATGCATGGTCGTTCGATTGCAAGCACTATTTAAGTCATCAGTATTGATCAAAACCGAGACTCAAATTTGCCAAGGAACAACCACTTTCAATCACAAGAGGTGGCAAAAATTTGTGAAAAATTTGAAAAAAAATTGGAAGGGTCAAAATCATTTTTCAATTAAAACAAAAGGAAGCCATAAGCTCAAACATCCACAAAAATAGTATATGACACAAAACAGAATAGCCCAAATAGATAATCAAATCACCAGTCATAAAAGCACACAAAAGTTGGACTCACCCCACTACAAATAAAAACATTTATCCTCAAATACAAATAACGAAATTCCATGGGTCAGATTAAAGAAAGACAGAGAGGAAACTAGAGAATAGTTCTGCTTAAGAAGTTGCTCTATCTATCGGGGCAACATATTTCTTCCTGTGACTTTAGGTTTAGCTATATCTGTTGCTTCGAGTTGTAGTTCTTCAACAAGTTTAGCATTAAAAAGAAGGCGAGGTGGGGACGTGAAGCGGACCGCTGAGTGGTTCAACGAGCTCTACACACTTCACTAAGCAACTTGATGAGTCCATAATTTAGATTCATTTAGGGCTATATTTCGATAGAATTAGTGTCCTCAAATGCATGTTTTATCTCGATATCTGATAAAACCTTTAAGTTTCAGATATTTGAAGTTTGAGGGAAAGCATGGACACTATGGAGCAAAAAGGAGCAAAAGAAGCTAAAAGAACGAAGAAATAAAGATCTGTGAATCGCCGAACACATTTGGCGACTCACCCACAAATCGCATATTCGCCTTTTGTTCCAAAGTGCTGAGCCCTGAAGAAAATCTCAAATTGGCGGTGAAAGGAGTAGTCGGCGTGTCGCCGAGTAGATCTGCGACGCAGTACTCTGACGCCGAATGATCCAAAATATGATGACGCGAGTAGTCAAATTTGCGATGGAAAAAAGTAGTCGACAAATCGCCGAACAGGTACGCGAAGCAGAGTTACATCACCGAATGTTACAGAATGCTACAATGCTGAAGACAAAAGCAGAAGGACGATTATCTAGGCCAAAAGGTGGATCACCGACTGTGTCGGCGATCCCGACTAACGTCACCGAAGGACCTGACGCAGCATAGATTTCTAAAAACTATAAATACTAGTTAGAGTTGTAGTTTAAAAGGTCGAACATTACTAGACTTTTAGGGAACATTATTATAATTTTTAGTACTTTTTCATAATTTTCCTCTGAGTTTGAGAGGGTTTTGAAGACTTGGAGAAGAAGAGGGTTTCATATCCTTCAATTTGGACTTAGGGCTCTTCGATTCTTCATTCTAAGCATGTATTAAGACTCAAATATATATACCCATTTGAATGTAAGCTCATTTAGGTATAAATTTCTATCTCTTAATGTGTGGCTAAAAACCACAATTCTTGGGGTGTGATTTTGTGAATATGGGTTAGATTAGTTGTTGGATCTTGCTTGCTGATAGTTTAATTCTAGTTTAATTGTTATTTTGTTTAGTAGTTGTGGATGAATTTAATGAATTTTTAGTTGCAAATACAAGTTTATTTATGTGTTTTCGGCTTGCTCGAGAGAGAGGTCGTAAAACTAAGACTACTAAATTGATGGACGGTGGGAGTGGGTTGACATGAGATTCAGCTCGAGAGAGTGAATCCTAGTGTCATTCCCACACACTCAGCTCGAGAGAGTGAGTGGGCTAAGACTTACATTGGTCTTCATGCGGTAAGTGAGGAACCCATTTGAAACGGGGTAAGTTGCTCGAGAGAGAGCTTATCCCCCCTTAAAGTCAAGCCTAGTCACTATTACTCTATAAGTTATCTATCAAAAGCATGTACCCAATAATCTTGTTTATCCCGTGTTCCTAGTCACATCCCAAGAGTCCCCTCTCATTCATTAGAGTTTCTTGCTAATTTCACTGTTTTTGCCTACTTGTGACAAAATCCCCATTTCAATTTGACACTTTTATGTCCCCCTTTTAATTTAGCATATTTGTTTTCGAAAATGTTTCCAAACTACAACTAATTAGAACTTGATTTTATTTTTCTACTAATTCTCACGCCCACTCCCTTGGGAATCGACCCCAATACTTTGTTGGGTTACTAAACTATTGTACGATCATAGACACTGGATTTGAAGTGTGTCTTTATTACGCAAACATCAAAATGGCGCCGCTATCGGGGAGTGGTGTCACGTGAAAATTCTTAGTTTAATAGAATTTTTGTTCTTAATAGTTGTAGTCTACTTACCTTATTTTTAGTTTTGTGTTTCTTGTGTGTATCAAAGCAGGAAAATAAGAATGGATGAACATTATGGGTACCACACGTATCATCCCCTCCTAAAACTATTGAACCTCAGGGACAATCTCCTGACGTTCAAACAAGCGGGGAATGAAATAATTCAAGAAATGTGGCTAAAGTTTAAATCAGTAATACAACTATGCCCATCTCATTGAATGTCTGGCAAGACACTGCTGGAGAGCTTCTATCGGGGTCTTGCACCCAAAAATAGAAGCATAGCCGATCACCTTTTCGAGGGCGGTGTACTCCACCAGCCCTACGAAGTCTTCACAACACTCCTTGGTAGTATGGTTGAAACCAACAAGGAAGCCCATAAGAAATATGAGTGGGACGCACTAGTGGCTCAAGTAGACACTCTGTCGAAGCGAGTCATAGGGTTGGAAGCACACGCCAGGGAAAAGGAAAAGAACTTCTTCCTTCGAGAATGTAAACATGGGAAGAATCATCGGGGCGTGCATAATGACGATGCTTTTTCACTAATTCAACAAAAGCTGAAAGAACAAGACAAGAAGTTGAATGAGATGAAGGACAACATTGAAATGCTGAATGAGACAACCACTTCTAACTCCACTACGATTCAGCTGCAAGATGCCCAGATCGGCCATTTGATATCAGGTTGATATCCACCGTTTGATGAAGATTCACCTAATTACACCATGGGTGACTCCGAGGATGAGGATTAGATGTTGACTTGCGTCGTGCCACGACGTTAACTAAGGATCTATTTGGGAGGCAACCCAAAATACCTTTTTGCTTTATTTTACTTTGATGAAATAATGGTGTGTTGAATGCACATGTGAAAGTGTGGAAAGTGAACAAAAGTGCAGATTAGCGAAGAAAAGACCCATTCCATGGATCGCCAATTGGTTCGGTGATCCCGACCCAGACCACCGTTATGCCCAAAACCAATTTACATTGGGGTCTACAAAACTCGGCGGGATCAAGAAATTATTGGCGAGTCGCCAACCATATCTGTGATCCCGACGCATATCTCCGTTTGGATCTTCAGATTGACTGAAGGTCCTGTAAAACTCGACAGATCACATGCACACTTGACGAATCGCCAAGAGGTTTGGTGATCAGAACTAATGTCGCCGAATGGGCGAAATCTGGACAGTCTTTCAGCCAAAGGTTTAAAAAACTTAACCTCATTCTCTTTCCCTCACTTTTTCACCTTCCCAAACTCACACCTGCACTCTAGTTTTATATTTCTTGCACTCTTGGAGTATTTTAGTTCATTGATTTGTGCATGGATTTGGATTACATTGCTTTCTAGCATCTCAATATTCATTTGACCAGCGCAAAAGGTTAGTCCCCGAACCCAGTGATTATTTTGTCAAAACTGTACTCATGTGCAAATATTATTATCTTATTGAAATCTGCTGAACCTCCCTGATTGAATTAATTTTTTTGTGTCAATTTTTCTTTGATAACCTCGCATGTACTTCCTTAACTGTTGAAATCTTGTTTTCCAATGCATCGAGTGGGGTTAATGTGTGATAGGTGGTATTCGTATGTTATGGGTCCTGGTCTAATTTGTGTTGTTTTTGCTTAAATTTTGTTTTCAGGGGTTGCGAGGCTGATTTCGAGGAGTTGGGTCAAAAGTAGGCACATTTGGTCATTCGGCGAGCTGTGATGAGCTTGCCGAACCACTCCGTGGTTCGCTTAATTACCCTATCTCGCCCTTATTTTCATGCTTTATTTGTTAAGACCTCTGTAAATTTCGGTGAGAAGCATGATATCGCGAAAATCACTCGGTGACTCGCTGAAAGCCCTTTTGATTGTCCTTTGTCTGCACCTCAATGACTTTTGCACTATGATCTTCGACGGACTAACTGTAGCTCACCTAAAGTATTCGGTGACACACCGAATGGACTGACCATCTACCTACAACTGAATATCTCTGTTTGGTTTATCAAAAATATTCTAATGTTATCTCAAGAGCTTGCAGACATGGCCAGATCCAAAGTTGCAGGAAGAAACGTGCCACCCCAACACATAAGAGCACAAAAGTTCAGGAGAAATTTGGAAAGGCCGAACCAACCCAAAGCAAAGAGCAAGAGCAAGAAAGCCAGTTCCAGTAAGAGGATTCCCAGTGACCCTAACATCTTTTCGTGGGCCCGAGGGTTCATAAATGCGATACATGCCTTTGGAGCTGCTCATGAGTTAGACGTGATGGTTGAGGCTAACATCGCTGCAGAAGCTGAAGCAGAGAGAAGAAAAAAAGAAACAGAAGCAGAGTGACAACACTCCGGGTACTGATGCCCAGAAAGATGGAGCGACTACTTAGAGAGGATCCCCTTTTTACCTCCCTCTCTGTCTTTCTTTATTTTACCTTCTGGATATTTGTTATTTGCATTTGAGGAGAAATGGTTTTTAATTGTGGTGGGGTGAGGCACGTTTTGTGTGCTACTCATTTTTTGTGTTTATATTTGGGTTATTCTGTTTAAATTTTGTTAATATACTATGCATGTGTGGATGTTTGAGCTTGTGGATTCTTTTACTTTAAAGCAGAATGATTATGACCCGTTCGAATTTTTTTGATTTTTGCCACCTCTTGTTTGTTGAATGTGGTTGCTTTTTAGCATAATTTAAGTCTTGATTCCGATCAATACAGATGACTTAAATAGTGCTCTCAATCGAACGAACATTAATGTGCGGCTACAATGAGGCCAAATGAAGTTGCATAGACAATAGGTGAACTCTTTGCATCTCGTTTTGACTAGCCAAGTATTAAATTGAGTCTCTTGTCATGACCGTTGCACACTAGCAAAAGTGTGGAGTCTTTCTTGACTATGGTGTCGATGCCTAGTGTGAGAAGCTTACTTTGAATCATGCATGATAGATCCTAAAATTTGCCGTGTTGGTCCGATCAACTAAGTAAACCTAGCTCTTGATATGATCTTAGGCGATTTAAATAGTGAGTGCCAATTTGACATACACCTCTTTGTGGCCTACCTTGTGAGCATGTGTGAACCCCTGTTGAACACCCCTTGAGACTGACCTTTCTTTGGATGAAACTTGATGAAAACTAGACCCTTCTTTATCCACCACCTATAATCCTTTTGATTTGTGGTTAGTTGAATATCCAACTTAGGCAAAAAGCCTAAGTTGGGGGTGTGATCAAAAGAAAAGGGAAAGTGAAGAAGTGCAAGAAAAGTCTCCCCTAACCTGTGGTGTTGAGAAAAATGGAACCCCTCCATATAAAACAAAAGATAAAAAGAAAAAGAAAAGAAAAGGGATGAAAAATAAAGTTGTGGAATAAAGTACCAAAGAAATAGGGATTCCGAACAATCCATGGGAAGTGAATAATGGGATGACTTAAGAGCACTAGAAAATATGATGAAGGAACAGAAAAGGAAGTGTCGTGAATACGACATCTCATGAGGATAAAAGTCACTGAGCCTAAATGACCATACCTTTGCACTCAGCCCCATTACAAACCTTAGAAAGGCCTTTTTGATCTTGAGTGAGTTAAAACAAATGTCGATTCGAAAATACGGGCAAACCTATGGGTGAAAGTATGCATTGTATTCATCTTTGTGAGTGTGAGCGTTGCATTTGATTTCGGAACTTTCGATGATTAAACCATTATATGTGAGTATGGAATCATTCTTTGTGTGAGGGCATTCGAACAATTTGGTTGAACTTGAACTTACATTTGAGGCAAGTATTGTGAGCATGAGACTCTTTGATATTGGTGAGTCACTACTTGAATCTTTGAGTGCACAATTGATCTTTGCATAAGTAAATTAAGTCTTGTTGCGTGCATTCATGATCGAGTCTTGTGTAGCACTGTTTGAGACATCCCTTTTTGAACAACCGAACTTGAGTTTGCTTGAAGACAAACAAAAGTTTAAGTTGGGGATGTTGATGAGTCCTTAATTTTGACTCATTTAGAGCTATATATTTCGATAGAATTAGTGTCCTCAAATGCATGTTTTATCTCGATATCTGATGAAAACCTTTAAGTTTCAGATATTTGAAGTTTGAGGGAAAGCATGGACACTATCGAGCAAGAAGGAGAAAAAGAAGCTAAAAGAACGAAGAAATGAAGATTTGCGAATCGCCGAACACATTCGGTGACTCACCCAAAGATTGCATATTCTCCTTTTGTTCCAAAGTGCTGAGCCCTGAAGAAAATATCAAATCGGCAGTGAAAGGAGCAGTTGGCGTGTCACCGAGCAGATGCACGAAGCAGTACTCTTACGCTGAATGATCCAAAATATGATGACGCGAGAAGTCAAATCTACGATGGAAAGAAGTAGTCGACAAATCGCCGAACAGGTCCGCGAAGCAGAGTTACATCACCGAATGTTCCAGAATGCTACAATGCTGAAGACAAAAGCAGAAGGGCGATGATCCAGGCCAAATGGTGGATTGCCGACTGCGTCGGCGATCCCGACTAACATCGCCGAATGACCTGACACAGCACAAATTTTTGAAAACTATAAATACTAGTTAGAGTTGTAGTTTAAAGGGTCGAACATTACTAGACTTTTAGGGAACATTATTATAATTTTTAGTACTTTTTCATATTTTTTCTCTGAGTTTGAGAGGGTTTTGAAGACTTGAAGAAGAAGAGGGTTTCATCTCCTTCAATTTGAACTTGGGTCTCTTGGATTTTTCATTATAAGCATGTATTAAGACTCAAATATATAGACCCAATTGAATGCCTCATTTAGGTATAAATTTCTATCTCTTAATGTGTGGCTAAAACCCCCAATTCTTGGGGTGTGATTTTGTGAATATGGGTTAGATTAGTTGTTGGGTCTTGCTTGCTGATAGTTTAATTCTAGTTTAATTGTGATTTCGTTTAGTAGTTGTGGATGAATTTAATGAATTCTTAATTGCAAATACTAGTTCATTTATGTGTTTTCGGCTTGCTCGAGAGAGAGGTCGTAAAACTAAGACTACTAAATTGATGGCCGGTGGGAGTGGGTCGACATGAGATTCAGCTCGAGAGAGTGAATCCTAGTCTCATTCCCACATACTTAGCTCGAGAGAGTGAGTGGTCTAAGGCGTAGGCTGGTCTTCATGCGGGAAGTGGGTGTCCTAGAGAAACCCATTTAAAATGGGGTAAGTTGCTCGAGAGAGAGCTTATCCCCCTTAAAGTCTAGCCTAGTCACAATTACTCTATAAGTGCTCTATCAAAAGCATGTACCGAATAATCTTTTTTATCCCGTGTTCCTAGTCACATCCCAAGAATCCCCTCTCATTCATTAGAGTTTGTTGCTAATTTCACTGTTTTTGCCTACTTGTGACAAAACCCCCATTTGATATTTGACACTTTTGTGTCCCCCTTTTAATTTAGCATATTTGTTTTCGAAAATGTTTCCAAACTACAACTAATTAGAACTTGATTTTATTTTTCTACTAATTCTCACGCCCACTCCCTTGGGACTCAAACCCAACCCTTGGTTGGGTTACTAAATTATTGTACGATCGTAGACACGTGGATTGTAAGTGTGTCATGATTATGCAAACATCAAAACTCACCGCGCCTATTTTCAACCCACTTTCTCGAATGCTTCATAGCCACCCTTATTTAACTATGCAAAAAGTTAAGCTTAAGCAAGAACTAACTCATGCAAGCACAACCTCTGCTGATATGACCCATTTTGAGGTTCTAAAGCACACAAATTTTGGCAATAAGCACAAAGTAGTTCTATTCAAGTGCCCTTCTTGCACTTCAACACCATAATATTATTGCATTTGATTTCGAAATTAACTGAGGGGAATTTGGTATACAAAAACTCACCTTTTGTGCCGACCAATTTAAAGTTGCATAGCTAGGCAGCAATGCAATCCAATTCCAAGCACAAATCGGTAAACCTTTTGCTCACAAATAGTCCAGTTTCTGCCCATTCGGCGACAGTAGTCGTGATTGCTGAGTCATTCGGCGTTTCGCCGAGCAATCACTTACTTCACTGAGTTTTATAGAACTTCCAAGTAAATTAGAAAGTTCAAACGGTGGTGAACATCAGGATCGCCGACATGGTCGGCGATTCGCCAATAATGTCCTGGGCTCGCCGAGTTTTACAGACTCCAATTTTTGAAGATGCCTTGAGTCAAATGGCGGATACGGGTGAGATTGCTAACTTCTTACGCGATTTACCGATAGGACCTGTAGCTTGCCACCCTACACTTTTCGATCGCTTCTCAAACTTCAACCTGAACAAACAACACACCATTATTTTACCAATACGCAAATAAAAATGATAAGGGGTTTTGGGTTGCCTCCCAAACAGAGCCTTAGTTAACGTCGTGGCACGACACATGTCAGCAGTTATTCTTTATCCTCGGAGTCGTCCATGGTGTAGCTAGGTGAGTCCTCGGTAAGGGTGGAGAACGACCTGATATCAAATGGCTGAGTTGTGCATTCTGCAGCTGAATAGTCATGGAGTTAGAGGTTGACGTTTCATTCAACATTTCGATGTTCTTTTTCATCTCATTCAGCATCTTGTCTTGTGCTTCAATTTTTGTTGAATGAGCGAGAGAGCTTCGTCATTTCGCACACCCCTATTCTTCTTCCCATGTTTACACTCTCGTAGGGAGAGATGTTTGTCCTTGTATATGGCTTGTGCTTCCAACTCCATGACTCGTTTGGATAGAACGTCTACTTGTGCTACTAGTGCATCCCACTCTTGTTTCTTTTGGGCTTCCTTGTTGGCTTCAACTATGCCATCAAAGATATTTACTACGACTTCATAGGGTTGGTGTAACATACCACCCGTAAAAATTTCATCGGCAATGCTTCTATTTTTTGGTGTAAGACCCTTATAGAAGCACTCCAGTAGCACTTTGTGGGTCATCCCATGAGATGGGCATGGTTCTAGCACGGCTAGAAACGTCAGCCACATTTCCTGAATGGTATCATTCTCTAGTTGTTTGAACGTTAGGAGGTTGTCCCTAAGGTTCAACAGTTTCAAGAGGAGGTGATCATTTTGATACCCATACTGATTATTCATACTCGTTTTACTACTTCTATACACAAACAATTGAAACAAAACTAAAAGTTAAGTAGGCTACAACTAGAAAGAACACAAATTCTATTAGTGTAAAAATCCTCAACTAATACCACTCCCCGGCAGTGGTGCCATTTTGATGTTCATGTAATCAAGACACAACTTCCGATGCAAGTGTCTATGATCGTGCAATAGTATAGTAACCCAACCAAGGGTTGGGGTAGTGTCCCAAGGGAGTGGTTTTGAGAATTAGTAGAAAATTAGAATTTAGTTCTAATTTTTCGTAGTTAAAGACATTATCAATTAAAAACATTGTAAATTAAAGAGGTGACCCAAACGTCAATTAACAAATTGGGGTTTGTCACAGGTAATTAAGTAAAAACAACAAAATAACAAGGAATACTAAGCAATGAGAGGGGTTCTTGGGATGTGATTAGGAATACGGAATAAACAAGATTATTGGGTACATGCTTTTGATAGAGAACTTAGGGGTTGTTTGGTTTGAATACAAGTTATGTTGGGATTAGTTATGCTGGGATTAGTTATACTGGGATAAGTTATGCTGAGATTAGTTATACTGAGATTAATTTTTGTTGCTTGTTTAGTTCGTCATATTCAAACTTATATGCATGGCATAATTTCTAAGAATAAGTTGTTTGTTTACAAAAATACCCTTCATCTTATTTAGTTTTTTTGTTTTTTTACATTTTCTTTGTAAGTTTTAGTTATTCATTCTGAAAAATAAAATTTTCCATCTTATTTAGCTTAAATATTTTTTGGTGTGCATTTACATGATTGTGCCGTGTGTTTTTAAAATTAAACTTTCATCTTATTTAACTTTAAAATAAAACTTCTATCTTGTTTAGCTTAAAAATAAAATTTCAATCTTATTTAGCTTAAAAATAAAACTTTCATCTTATTTAATTTAAAAATAAAATATTCATCTTATTTAGCTTAAAAATAAAACTTTAATTTTAAGTTTATTAAAAGTAAAATAATTTTATTGTTAAAGTTATCAACATTTTAATTGATATATAAAATATAATATTTAAGTGAGTAATAAACTATTTAATTAAAAATATGCAATTTAGTAGTGGAGTGAACATTTTGAGAGAAATTAAAATATAAATAGCATTAAGAATTAGGCAAACAAATTCAACTTATATTATATTCATAAATAAAAATTTATATTTATAAAATGTAATTTTTTAATAGAAAAATATATTATCATAAGAACAAGGAATAATTAAGGTTGTGAATGTTATTATAAATGTTGTTAAAAATTATGTTAATATACATGAATGTAAAGTGATGTATAAAATTGGAGTTTAAGGATGGTATTTTTGTTATTTTACCTACCTAATCCCAGGATAAGTTATCCTGGGATTACTATCCCACTCCTAGGAAGCAATAACTTATCCCACGACTAATTATGAATCCTGGGATAAGTTATTCCACCCTTGGCAACCAAACAACAGATTAAGGACCACTTAAAAATTATCCCTGGATTAAATCCTCTTGTTCATCACACCAAACGACCCCTTATAGCGTAATTATGACTAGGCTAGACTTTAAGGAGGATAAGCTCTCTATCGAGCAACTTACTCCGTTTCAAATGGGTTCCTCTCGGACACCCACTTGCCACATGAAGACCAACCTACGCCTTAGCCCACTCACTCTGTCGAGCTGAGTGTGTGGGAATGAGACTAGGGTTCACTCTCTTGAGCTGAACCTCATGTCTTCAAAACCCTCTCAAACTTAGAGCAAAAATATGAAAAAGTACTATTCAATGCTAAAAATTATAATATTGTTCGACTCTTTAAATTCTCCCCCTCAGCTACAACTCTTAATGAGTATTTATAGTTTTAGAAAGTGTGCTGCGAAAGATCCATTCGGTGCAGTTAGTCGGGACCGCCGATGCACTCGGTGATTCTCCCTTTGGTCTGCTTCATCGCCTTTCATCTCATGCCTTCAGCATCTTCGCATCCTGGATGATTGAGTAGTATGGTACTGCTTCGCGGAACTGTTCGGCGACACGCCGACTGCTCCTTTTCAAAGTCGACTTGCTCCTTTCCTACAGGCCTAAACACATTAGAACAAAAGGCGATCTTCAGGCCTGTCGGCGACTCGCCGAATGGATTCGGCGATCATCATGTCTTCATTTCTTCCTTCTTTTTCAGACTTTTTGTTCCTTTTTGCCAAGTAGTGTCCATGCTTTGCCTCAAACTCAAAATACCTTAAACTCAAAGTTATTCATCAGTTATTGAGACAAAATAAACATTTAAGGACACTAATTCTATCAAAATATAGCCCTAAATGAGTCCAATTTGTGGACTCATCATACTCAATACTTAACAACATGAGGAAAATAATTCTCAAACGCCATTTTCTTTCAAAATTTAAGCTTTTTCATGAACATGCAAATTTAAGGAAATCATGGAAACACATAAACACACATGACTTCAAGCAAAATCAAACCAAGAGGAACTCATTACCTCAAGCTAGAATAGGAGGAAACAAATGAGGATATCGGGACATCATATTGGCCTCGGCCTCCCAAGTAGCACCATCAACTAAATGTTTTTTCCATAACACCTTTACAGAAGCAACCTCTTTGTTCCTCAATCTCTTTACTTGTCGGTCTAAGATCTCCACCAGAACTTCTCGATAAGAAAGGTTCTCTTTCACTTCTAACCCTTCTAGGGGAATTATGGATGTTGGATCTCCAACACACTTTTTCAACATAGAGACATGGAAAACTGGATGCACCGACGCAAACTCATTTGGCAAATCAAGCTCATGCAACCTTACCAAAACGCCTTAAAATTTGATATAGGCCTACAAAACGGGGACTATGTTTCCCTTTCTTACAAAACCTCATTACACCCTTCATGGGTGAGATTCTCAAGTAAACCCAATCAAACACATCAAATTTAAGGTTTCTCCTTCTAACATCCGCATAAGACGTTTGTCGACTTTGGGCCGTTCACAACCTCTCTCTAATGAGTCAAAACTTCTTTATAGCCTCATGAACTAACTCGAGTCCTATCAAAGCGACCTCACCCACCTCAAACCATCCTATAGGAAATCTACACCTCCTACCATAAAGAGCCTCAAATGGAGCCATACCAATACTAGAATGGTAGCTATTATTATAGGCAAATTCAAACAACGGAAAATGGTCATCTCAATTTCCCTTGAAATATATCACGCAAGCCCTCAACATGTCTTCTAATATTTGGATTTTTCTTTTTGCTTGTCCATCGGTTTGGGGGTGAAAAGTTGTACTAAGCTTAACTTTCGTGCCAAGACCCTTTTGGAAACACTTCCAAAATTGTGACGTAAACTGAGTACCTCTATCAGAGATGATGGAAAATGGCACTCCATGCAACCTTACAATCTCTCTCAAATACAATTTAGCATAATCTTCCGTCGTATAGGAAACTTTGATGGGAATGAAATGGGTCGACTTCGTCAGTCGATCTATTACAACCCAAATTGAATCATATTGTTGCCGAGTACAGGGCAATCCAACTACGAAGTCCATATTCAAATATTCCCACTTCTAAGTCGGAATGCTAAATCTTTGGATAAACCTCTCGGTTTTTGATGCTCAACCTTAACTTGTTGACAATTAGGACACTTAGCCACAAATCTACAATGTCCTTTTTCATCCCATTCCACCAATAGATCTCCCACAAATCAAGGTACATCCTGGTGGCTCCCGGGTGATTAGAATACCAAGAACTATGGGTTTCTGACAAGATTTTTTCCCTCAAGTCATTAACATACGGAACACACAAATGACCTTAATATCTTAGGACACCATCTCTACCTTGGGAGAAAGACTCTATGGATTTATTTAGTACCACCTCTTTCAATTCAACTAAGGTCAGATAAAGACATTGTTTGGCCTTCACATCAGCCAAAAAAGATGATTCAGAACCATTATGGACAATAACACCACCCTTGGTATAATCCACTAGTTGAACTCCCAATCAGGCCAACCTATGAACATCTCAAACCAACTCTTTCCTCTCATCATCTACATGTGCAACACTACGCATGGATAACCTACTAAGTGCATCCACTACCACATTTGCTTTGTCGGGGTGATAGAGAACACTCATATCATAGTCCTTCAACAATTCAAGCCACCTCCTTTGGCGAAGATTTTGATCATTTAGGGTAAACACATATTGCAAGATTTTATGGTCAGTGAAAACATCCACATGAACACCATACAAATAATGCCTCTAAACCTTTAAGGCAAATACAACTGCCGCTAATTCAAGATCGTGGGTAGGATAGTTCTTCGTTGTCACGACCCAGGGGTACCCCCTAGACGTAACATGGCGTACTTGACCCCGAAGGGGTCTCATACAAGCGCTTAGCATAATCATAACATAAGATAATGGAAAAGTATGGAAAATTTAAAACTTTTTTTAAACCATCCAATCGAAAATATTTTCATAAGCAAGCAGAAGTTTTTACTACACTATCTCAAACCATCTATAAACTCTTGAATAAAACTCTTGGGACGCAGCCCATACAAAGTCTAAACATAAAGAAATTATATAAAGGAAATATGGGTTTGTCCACGAAGCTATGAGGACTCACAAATTCTTCAACTATTCTTGTTTCTTAGAAACCTAGCCTCCAAAGGAACTCAATCTCTGAAACCCTACATTTGATTAGAATGTAGGCAATATGCGTTAGTACAAAATATACGAAGTATGAAATCTAGCACAACATCATAAGAGCATCTCAAAATGGTTAGTCAACATAAGACATATCATAAGAGATAATAACATGGTCATAGCATAATCAATATAGTCATAGCATGATCTCTAACACAAGCATCATATAATCATAAGTCAACATAAGACATAATTAATGAGCATATGAGATAAGTCATAATCATATAAGCATAATTTACTCTTAGTCATCTATACCATAATAACACCATTCTCAAGTAACCTCAAAAGCATACAAGTGCAAAGCATGAATAGCATCCCATAATACCACCCAAGCCAAGTATCCCTTTTAATCATCTTAATCATAGTCTATATACATGGTCAATTCTCTAAACTTTTGTACCATAAGGGCACCTTACTTCTAGGTAATCTCAGAGCACACTTGTGCAATGCATGAAAGGCATCCCATACTACCTCATGAGTCCACGTGAGTTGGACTAATTTAGGGCCTTAATTTAATAGATTTAGTGTCCTCAAATGCATATTTTGTACCAATACCTGATGTAAATCTTTGTTTTTTAGGTATTTGGATTGAGGAACAAAGCATGGAAACTAATGAGCAAAAAGGAACAAGGCAACTGAAAGAACGAAGAAAATAAGGCCTGATGATCACCTAACCTATTGGGCGAGTCGCTGAATGGCCATGATCTCTCCTAAAGTTCCAGTGTGCCAAGCCCTGAAGGAGAAAATCAAGTCGGTGATAGAAAGGAGCAGTCGGCGAGTTGTCGAAATGTTCCGCGATGCAGTGCTAGATCGCCCAAAGTTACAGAACTTGAAGATGTTGAAGGCCAAAGCAAAAAGGCGATGGAGTTGACCAAAGGGGGATCGCGGAGTGGATCGGTGATCCCGACTTATTGCACCTAATGGTCCTTCGCAACACATTTTTGGCGACTATAAATACATTTTTTTAATTCTTAGTTTAGTATTTAGTTTTTCTTTATAGAATCTACTATCAGTTTTTGAAGTTTTTAGAACTGAGAGTATTGACTCAATATTTTCCTTAGCTTTGAAAAATTTAAGATTTCCATTTTTGAGAAATTGAAAGTGAGTCTTTGAGATTCTTCAACCTTGACCTTTGTAAAGATGAAATTAATCTTACCCAGTTGATGGAAATATAATTTGGTAACGATTTCTATATTTTTATGATGTCTAGCTAAAACCCCAATTCTTGGGGTGTGATTAAGTGATTATGGGTTGATTTAGCTACTGGGTATTGTTAATTGATAGTTTAAATGTTGTATAAAAGTGATTTCAATCGGTAATTGTGGTCTAATTTAAAGGATTGTAGTTGCAAATGCAACTCTACCTTCGTGTTTTTGGCTTTCGAGAGAGAGAGGTTTTAAAACCAAGATTAATGATTTGATGGTCTGTGGGTATTGGGTTGTCGTGGGTTCAGCTAGAGAGAGTGAATCCTAAACCCTTTTCCAGACATTCAGTTCGAGAGAGTGAATGGACTAAAGCGTAGGCTGTTCTTAATTGCTGCTTATTGGTGTTTGAGAGAAACCAATTTAATTTGGGGTAAATTGTTCGAGAGAAAGTTTATCCCCACTAAAGTCTAGCTTATTCACTGATTTACAACTATTTACTATTAGTTGCAATCACCCATTTGTCTACCTTATCCCATAATCCAATCACATCCCAAGAACCCATCTCCTTACTTGTTTCATTCGTGTAATTTGCTGCTGATTGTAGTTGATAATTACAATCAAAACCCCATGTTATTTGAAACTTGTGTCACCTCAAACTTGAACAATGCTTTTATTCGTAAGTGTTTTTACCTATGATTGACTTAAGCATATTCATGATTTTCTATTAATTCTCAATTACGTACCACTCCCTGTGGGATTCGACCCCAACTCAGTTAGTTGGGTTATATTACTAACTAACGATTATTGATGCTTAGAATTGGATGAAGTATCTTTGAAACGTTATTAATTAAAATGGTGCCTATGGGTGAAATCATGCATTGTGTTCATCTTTGTGAGTGTGAGTGTTGCATTTGATTTCGGAGCTTTAAATTGTTGAACCATTGTGTGTGAATATGGAATCATTCTTTGTGTGAGGACATATGAGTACCTTTGTTGAGCTTGAACTTGCATTTGAAGCAAGTATTGTGAACTTGAGAGTCTTTGATAATGGTGAGTCACAACTTGAATTTTTGAGTGCACAATTCATCCTTGCATGAGTAAGTTGAGTCTTTTTGTGTGCATTCATGATTGAATCTTGTGTAGCACTATTTGAGACATCCTTTTTGAACTGCTTAACTTGAGTTTTATTTGAGGACAAACAAAAGTTTAAGTTTGGGGTGTTGATGAGTCCACGATTTTGACTTATTTAGGGCCTTATTTTAATAGATTTAGTGTCCTTAAATGCATATTTTATGCCAATAACTAATGTAAATCCTTGATTTTCAGTTATTTGGATTGAGGAACAAAGCATGGACACTAATGAGCAAAAACGAACAAGGCAGCTAAAAGAACAAAGAAAAGAAGGCCTGATGATCGCCTAACCCATTGGGCGAGTCGCCGAATGGCCATGATCTCACCTAAAGTTCCAGTGTGCCAAGCCCTGAAAAAGAAAATCAAGTAGGCGATAGAAAAGAGCAGTCGAAGAGTCGCCAAAGGGTTATGCGATGCAGTGCTAGATCGCCCAAACTTACATAACTTGAAGATGTTGAAGGCCAAAGCAAAAAGGCGATGGAATTGACCAAAGGACGGATCGCTGAGTGGATTGGCGATCCCAACTTATTGCACCGAATGGTCCTTCGCAGCACATTTTCGGTGACTATATATACATTTTTAAATTCTTAGTTTAGTATCTAGTTTTTCATTATAGAATCTATTATCAGTTTTTGAAGTTTTTAGAACTGAGAGTATTGAGACAATATTTTCCTTAGCTTTAAAGAATTGAAGATTTCCATTTTTGAGAAATTGGAAGTGGGACTTTGAGATTCTTCAACCTTGACCTTTGTAAAGATGAAATTAATCTTACCCAGTTGATGGAAACCCAATTTGGTAATGATTTCTATATTTTTATGATGTCTAGCTAAAACCCCAATTCTTGGGGTGTGATTATGGGTTGATTTAGCTTTTGGGTATTGTTAATTGATAGTTTAAATGATGTTTAAAAGTGATTTCAATCAGTAATTGTGGTCTAATTTAAAAGGGTTGTAGTTGCAAATGCAACTCTACCTTCGTGTTTTTGGCTTGCTCGAGAGAGAGGTTTTAAACCCAAGATAACTGATTTGATGGTCTGTGGGTATTGGGTGTCATGGGTTCAGCTCGAGAGAGTGAATCCTAAATCATTTTCCACACATTCAGCTCGAGAAAGTGAATGGACTAAAGTGTAGGCTGTTCTTAATTGCTTCTTATTGGTGTTCGAGAGAAACCAATTTAATTCGGGGTAAATTATTCGAGAGAAAGTTTATCGCCACTAAAGTCTAGCTTATTCATTCACTTACAACTATTTACTATTAGTTGCAATCACCTATTTGTCTACCTTAGCCCATAATCCAATCACATCCCAAGAACCCGTCTTACTTGTTTCATTCGTGTTATTTGCTGCTGATTATAGTTGATAGTTACAATAAAAAACCCCTATTATTTGACACTTGTGTCACCCCAAACTTGAACTATGCTTTTATTCGTAAATGTTTTTACCTATGATTGACTTGAGCATATTCATGCTTTTCTATTGATTCTCAAATATGTACCACTCCCTGTGGGATTCGACCTCAACTCACTTAGTTGGTTTATATTACTAACTAATGATTGTTGATGTTTAGAATTGGATGAAGTGTCTTTGAAACGTTATTAATCAAAATGGCGCCGCTACCAGGGAATGGTGTTACTTGAAAAGTGTTAGTTAAGTTAAATTTTGTTCTTGTTAGTTATAGTTGAACTTACTTAATTTTTAGTTTTGGTTTTGTCTTGCTGTTTTGAGCAGAATAAAGGAGCCTATCTGGTAGCAACAGTGACCCAATGGATCACCCTCATTTGAGATCGATGATTTTTAGGGATAACATCCTAAATTTTAAGCAATTGGAGGGTGAGGGTATTTATGAGTTGTGGCAAAGGTTTAAGAACCTATTGCAGCAGTGCCCAACTCACGAGGTTCCAGATAAGATGCTTCTCGAATGTTTCTACCGGTGTCTTGGCCCCAAAAATAGAATAATTGCCGACCAACTCTCTTCGGGTTGCTTGATGCGACATTCCTATGAGACTGCAGCCCAACTCCTTGATTATGTGGCCAAGACCAATAAGGAGACAAAAAAAGACCAAGAATTGGCCACATTGTTGACTCAGTTGGATGTCTTGGTCAAGAGAGTCATGAAATTGGAGGTAATGTCCAAAAGAAAGGACAGGTACATCCCCCCTCACGAGCGTTGAAAGATGAAGAAGCAAGTTGGTGGGCAAATTGAAGAGGTCCTCCTACTCATCCTACACAAAGTCGAAGAGAACGACAGAGTGTTGGAGGAGTTAAGAGAGAATGTCTTAATGTTGAACCAGATGAAAACCTCTCATTCCATGCTCTTTCAGCTACTAGGGTCTCAAATGGACCAAGTGTTGTCTCACCTCCAACCAGAGCCAGAAGAGGGGTTTAGTTATGAAAATGAGGTGAACCCCACTAATGGAACTTAAGTGTGGACTTGCATCATGCCACGACGTTAACTAAGCCACTTCTTGGGAGGCAACCCAAGGTTTTACCGCTTTAATTTTGATTTTAAAATAATGGTGTGTGATTGTGCAGGTCAAAGTGAGGAAGGTGTTTGAAAAGTGCAAGTTGGCGAGCTGATAGTCCAATTGGCGACTCGCCGAAGAGGTTGGCGAGCCCGACTTGGACCTCTGTTGGACTCAAGACAATTTCAAATTGGAGTCGGTAAACCTCAGTGAGCCCAGGAGCAACTTGGCGAATCGCTGACCTCACAACTTAGTCCGTCATTTGGACCCCCACATTAACTGGAGGTCCTGTAAAACTCGGCGAGGTAAGAGCCCACTCGGTAAGTCACCGAGTGGGTCGGTGAGCAAAACTAATGTCGCCGAATGGGTGAGAACTGGATGGCTTTTAAAGGCCAAAGGTTTAAACTTTCAAACTCTTTCACTTTCCCTCACTTTTGATCTTCCAAAACTTAAACCCGTAATTTTTTTTCTTTCTTTCTTGCATTTTTATCATATTTGGTCATTGATTGTGTGTTCGGAGTGGATTACTTTGCCGCCTAGCATTTCAATCTTGATTATTCGGCATCTAAGGTTGGTTTTCCAAACCCCGATTTTATTTTTAGAAATTTGTACTCATTTGCTAGTAATTTGATCTTAGTGATGTGTGCTGGGCCTCTACGATCTTAATTGTTTATGTATGTGCCTGTGTTAATTTGATAATCTTGCCTGTAATGTTTATGGTTGAATTCCCATGATTTTGTGCCTTAAAATTGGTTAAAATTTGTGGGGTTATGCTTGCATGTTGTTGGGTCTAGTTGGGTGAAGTCTAAGTAGCCCATATTTGTGCCCAATGATGGAGCGGTTGACGTCATTCTTAAGGGCAAAAGTCATCAAATGGCCACATTTGGCCAAATCGGGAGAAGTATGAGTATCCTGGGGGCATGGGTGTATTGGGTCTGAGCTTAATTAGAAGAGTGTGTGTTTTGATTTTGTTTTCGGGGGATGCAGGGTTGAATTTGAGAAGTTGGGTTGAAAGTAGGCACATTTGGTCATTTGGTGCGCTGGGTCGAGCTCGCTGAACCACTCGGCGGTTCGCCGAAGTTCCTCATCTCGCCTTTAATTTCATGCAAAATATGAAGATTGGTTTTGTAACTTTCGGCAAGAAGCCTGAGGTCGCCGAATGCACTCGACGACTCGCTGAAAGTTCTTCTCTATCACCCGTTATCTGCTCCCCTGACCCTTAATTGCACTATAACATTCGGCGGGCTTATCCTTGCTCGCCGAAAGGCCCTTCCATCGCCGACATGCCAAAATTTCTCTAATTTCTGAACCAATACTTTTGCAAGTCCGATCTAGCTCGCTAAAGTGATTTGGTGACTCACCGACTGGTTCGATGAGTCTATTTGCAACTATTTTTCTGTGCATCTAATTGAATTGTTTTTAACTTTTTCGTGATGTTTTCCATATATGGTAAGGACAAACATCGACATGCCACCCCGAAAAAGAGCACGGGGTATCACTATCAATGAAGGGGGATCAAATCCTCCCAAAAGAGGAAGGCAAGAGCCTCCAACTAGAGGCCAGAGCATAGGTAAGAGGCCCACAGTTAAAAGAGTGGATGCTGACTTCCGGGCTGCTTTATCTAAACCTAAGGATGACCAGCCTTTAAAGTCTCGGCGGGCTGAAATCCGGGCTAAAACTCACTCGGACTCAGGTAGAGTCCCCTCAACTTCAACCCCAGCAGATTCAATACCAGCTCTGGCACCTCCTATGGTTCCTGTGCCACCAGTCGTCCCTCCTCCCAGGATTCTCAACAGGTTGAAAGGTGATGTATTGCAAACTATTCTCGAAGAGAAGTTGTTGTCTACAGAGGGCCTTGAGGGCAAATACTCCGATGTGAGGGACACCCTCCGCTTCCAAATATTTGAGCAGTTCACCAGGCCCCGAGGCCCCTATATTCCTTCATGGGTCCGGGAGTTCTATACAGCGTATGGTGACTTGGTCCAGAAGAAAAATAAGAAGGCCAGCGAGTTCAGACCGGTTAAGTTGGTCATGGTCTGTGGAAAGAAAGTTGGGTGCAGTAGTGAGTACATCAACACTGTACTTGATAGGGGTATGGATTTGACTACCCCAACCTGGCTACCACTACATCGTCATTGGATGAGCTCAAGGGTTGGTTATCTCCCCTCATCTCAAACACCACCCCGAGGTGGATAGAGGTAGGAGTCCTGATGAGTCCACAATTGGACTCATTTAGGGCTGTATTTTAATAGAAATTATGTCCTCAAATGCTTATTTAATCTCAATATCTGATGAAAACCTTTAAGTTTCAGGAATTTGAAGTTTGAAGGAAAGCATGGATACTACTTCGCAAAAAGGAATGAAGAGGCTGAAATGAGCGAGAAAATGATGGCTTGAGGATCGCCGAAGGGTTTCATATCGCCTTTTGTTCCAGTGTGCTGATCCCTAAAGGAAAGTATCAAGTCGGCGGAAAAAATGGAGTAGTTGGTGCATCGCCGAGAAGGTCCGTGAAACAGTACTATGTCACCTAATGACCTAGAGCACGACGATGCCAAAGGATGGTACAAGACGACGATGAACTACACTTAAGGGTGAATCGTCGAGTTGATCGGCGATTCCGACTAATGTCACCGAGTGATCCGCCACAACACATATTTTTGAAAACTATAAATACTCGTTGAGAGTTATAGCTTAATATTAGCTTTTAGAAAGAGATTTTAGTGTAAATTTTAGATAATATATTTTTTAGTACTTTTTACTCTCAAGCTTGGAGAGGGTTTTGGAAAACTTGAAGAAAGGAGTTCATCTTCCCCAAGTTGGAAGTGGGTCTTCTCTATTCATCTTTCTTTACTTAAATCAAGGTCTAATTTCTTATACCCATTTGATTTCACTATCATTTTAGGTGTATTTTGTTATTTCTTGGTGTGTGGCTAAAAAACCCCAATCTTGGGGTGTGATTTAGCAAATATGTGTTGATATTATTGTTGGGTCTCGCTTGATGGCAGGTTAGATTTATTTTAATGGAGATTTCACCTAGTGGTTATGGTTTAAGTTAATGGGTTTGTAGTTGCAAATACAAAGCCACCCATGTGTTTTCGGCTTGCCCGAGAGGGAGGTCGCTAAACCAATACCACTAGACTGATGGCCTAAGGAGTGGGTCGACACGAGGTTCATCCTAAGGGTGAGCCCTAGTCCCATATCCTAACACTCAGCTCGAGAGAGTGAGTGGGGTAAGGCATAGGCTGGTCTTTATGCGGCAAATGGGTGTCCGAGAGGAATGCATTTGAAACGGGGTAAGTTGCCTGAATGGGAACTTATTTCCATCTAAAGTTTAGCCTAGTCACTATTATCTTGCAGATTTTCTATCGAAAGCATGTACCCAACTATTTATCTCAACTTGTATTGTGGTCACACCCCAAGAACTCGTCCCCATACTTGATTTTCTTGTTATTTTTGTTGTTTTAGCTATACTTGTGACAAAACCCCAACTTGATATTTGACACTTTTGTGTCCCCCCTTTTAATAAATAATATTTTTATTCGTTAATGTCTTTAGATACGACTAATTAGAACTAGATTTTATTTTCTATCAATTCTTAAAACCGCTCCCTTGGGATACGACCCTAACTCTCGGTTGGGTTACTATATTATCGACGATCGTAGACACTCGAGCCGTAGTTGGTATCATTGGTTACGATAAGCATCAATATGGCGCCGCTGCCGGGGGAGTGGTGTTATTTGAGAATTTTTGGATTAGTAGAATTTTTGTTCTTCTTCGTTGTAATTTACTAACTTCACTTCTAGTTTTGTTTTTCATTAAGTTGTCCATTTAGATGAGCTTGGCTGAGCAGAGTAGTGGCAAATTGGTTGAAATGAGCCAAGGAGTCCAAAAGGACCTCACGCTGACCGCACTGGCATCTCAACTAAACATCTTGGCCACAAAAATCTCAGAGGTGGAACTTCAATGTAGTAGCAAGGGGAGGTACATACCCCCTCATGAGCGGAAGAAGTCTTGAGATGGGGAAAAAATCGTGTTGAGGACACACTTCAAATCATTCTCCAAAAGATCACCGATCAAGATCGGGTGTTGAAAGAAATGAAGGAGAATATCGAACTGTTGAATCAAATGATCGGATATCACTCTAGATAAATCTAGCTAATCAGGTCACTCCTGAGTTTTGCAGTGCCTCATCTCCACCCAAATGACATATTGGGGTCACCTAGTAACACTAGGGCTAACCCCAATAACGGAGAATGAAACAGGATTTACGTCGTGCCACGACATAAAATAAGGCGCTTCTTGGGAGGCAACCCAAGGTTTTACTGATTTTAATTACTATGTTAGAATAATGGTGTGTTGGTTTTGTAGGTTAAAGTGAGAAAGGTGTTGAGAAGTGCAAGTTGGCGAGCCAAGTATTCAGTTGGCGACTAGCCGAACCTATCGGCGATTCCAATTTAATCCGCCGTTGTGACCCCAAAATAAAGGATGTCCTGTAAAACTCGGCGAGATGAGTATGCGTTCGGCGGCAAGACTAATGTCGCTGAATGGCCGAGAACTGAACGGTTATATAAAGGCCAAAGGTCAAATTTTTGAATCTCTCACTTTCCCTCGTTTTGAACTCCTCAAAATCACACCAAAGGTATTTTTTCTTAGATTGTCACCTAAAATTTGTATTTTAGTCGGTGATTAGTGCTTGAGGTTGGAATTCTTTGTTGCCTAGCATTTAAAAAAGAAATCAAATTGATCAGCATCGAAGGTTAGTCTCTAAAACTCCAAACTTATTTGTGATAATTTTGCACTCTTTTGCAATTATAGTATTAGGATGAAGTGTGCTGAGCCTCTCTGATAGAAATAGGGTATTGTGATGCTATTGTTAATTCAAAAATTTTGCCTGAAATGTTTAATAGTCGAATGCCTTAGTGTTTGTGCTTTGATTTGAATGAAATTGTATTGGGTGACTACATTTTTAAGGGTACTCGTAGTTAAAAGGCAAAATTTGGTGAAACCGGAAATAGTCTGAGTACTCCGGTGTGATGGGAAGTATGGGTCTTGTGTGAATACCGTGTATGCATGCTTTGAATTTGCCTTTGAAGCTCATAAGGTCGGTTTCGAGAGTTGGATTGCAAAGTGGGAACGTTGTGTCATTCGGCGAGCTGGTTCGAGCTCGCCGAACGATTCGGTGGTTCGCCTATGGGTATTAGGCCGCCCTTAATTCATGTCCTTAATGCTGCAAAATCTGTAACTCTTAGCGGAAACATTCATGATCACCAAAAGTTATTGGCGACTCGCTGAATAGGCTATTTCTGCGTCAATTTGCCTAAAGTTCAAGCAAAACTTTTCGGCAAGCTCGACCTAGCTCGCCAACAAGGTTTGGCGACTCGCAGACTGGATCGGTAAGTTATTCTGCAAAAATATTCTCTATGGTTGTGTTGAGTTTTGCTTAATCTATTGATATTTTGTAGATATGGTACGCACATACTTAAACCAGCCACCTCAGAAAAAGGCAAAAGTAATTACGATAAATGAAGGAGGATCGCTCCCTTCACAGAAAATAAAGCAAGATCTCACACAGGGAGATAAAGGCAAACGAAAGAAGCATATCGCTAGAAAAGGGTCAGCTATTGAGCCAGATTTCTCTGAGCCGGATGATGAACAACCCTTGATTCACCGACAAAATAGGCTCAGAGTTAGACATGAATCCACACCCACCAGAGTTCCATCAGTCGTAACTCCACTAGCGACTGAATCAGTGCCATCTCCGACACCACCTCCAATGGCCCATGCACTCCCCGTAGCTCTACCTCCATCCAGATTGCTGAACAGATTGAAAGGCAACAGTTTACGAACCATTCTAGAAGAAAAGTTACTATCTGTGGAGGGTTTGGAAGGTAAGAATGTTGAGGTGCTCTACACACTCAGGTATCATGAGTTCGAGTAGTTCACTAGACCACGGGGTCCTTACATCCCTTCCTGGGTTCGGGAATTCTACTTAGCCTATGGGGAGTTGGTCCCAAAAAATAAGAAAAAGGCAGGCTAGTGAATTTCGACAAGTGAAGTCGGTTATGGTCAGGGGCAAGGAGGTGGAGTGTCACAGCGAGCATATTACTGTTGTATTGGGTCGACCGCTGCACTCGGTACTGCCCTACCAGGGTTTGCCTATTGCTCCATTCTTGGACAATTTGAAAGGTTGGTTAGATCCGATGATCTGCGACATCACCCCGAGGTGGATGGATGCAAGAGCTCCTATTGAGAAGAGGGATATGAACATTGCCTCCCGGTACTGGTTTGGCTTCATCAGCAGAACTATCATGCCATACCAAAATGAGTCCATCATGCATCATCCTAAGGCGGCCTGCCTTGGTTCTATCATGTCCAGGAGGCAGATCGACCTGGGGCTGCTGGTTTCATAGGAGATGGCTATGAGAGACAAACAGACACAGACGTCTCTACCTTTTCCTGTTCTAATCATTGAATTATGCCGGAGTTCCAGAGTACCCCGGGATCCTTCTAGAGATATAGAGGTCACCCCGTCTTTCTCCACCGATATCCGGCATATAGAGGCCGAGTTCACACGAGAGGAGGCTGATGGTAGGAGAGCTTCTCCAGCGAAACTTCTCCAGAGGTTGATGTTAACTCATTACCAGCAGCAGAACCTTCATCTACTTCGGCCTTGGAGTCTTCAGGTATACCCACTCCTTCTTCTCAGACCCCAGGTGCCTCCCCTTTCTCTCAGCCTACCAGGGTCACTCATGCCATGATCCTGATGATGGGGCGGCTTGCCTATTCAGCGGATGTGAGGGCGATGCGATTGGACATATCCATCCTAGGGATGATTGACATTGCTATCTTGACTGCATTGACCCTTCTTAGGACCACGATTGATGACCTGACTACCAGAGTCACTGCTTGCGCGAACAGACAGTGGGAAACACATGAGGTTTCAGTATTAAAAGCTGAAATAACAGAGTTGAAGAAGGATGTAGCCTATTTGAATGCCACTGACTTCACTATACTGATGTAGAGAGAAGATGACGAGGATGCCCCTGAGACTTCGAGGATTCCTCCGGCTACTATCAGAGATGTACAGAGGGGTAATACAGAGCATGCAGAGTCGGATGTAGAGACTGAGGATAAGTTGATACATGTGAACACTGAGGAGACACATGAGAGCAGAGAGGAGGGCATATTCATAGACTTGCCAGATCTTATAGGAGTGGTTGTGTAGCCGATGATCCAAACATCGTCGACTGAGATGTCCACAGCAGTTCCCAGTGGATCTGGCATGGCTATTCCGTCTGAGGCTACTCCGGACACTGATGCCCATGCACAGACTGCCACACCAGGCACTGAGGCCCCGACAGATGGAGAGACTGTGTAGACAAGACCTTTCTTTACCTAGCTGTCTGTCTTATTTTACTTTAACGTTTGAACACTTTTAGTTGCATTTGAGGACAAATAGATTTTGTGTATGGTGGAGTGAGGCCCACACCTTTTGTATTGATAATTTCATGTTTTGTGTATATTTGGGTTGTTTTGTTTAAAATTGATTTTACACTGCTTTTTGTGGATGTTTGAGCTCATTGCTCCTCTTTTTAATTTTGATTTTGACCCTTCCGGAAAAAAATTGTTTTTCGAATATTTTCGGCACCGCTTGTGTTGAAAGTGGCTGTTCTTTTGCAAAATTTAAGTCTCAGTTCCGATCAATACTAATGACTTGAATAGTGCTCTCAATAGAACGAACATAAATGTGCGGCTACGATGAGACCAAATGAAGTTGCATAGAAAATATTTGAACTCTTTGCATCTTGTTGTGATTAGCTATTTATCGAATTGATTCTCTTGTAAGGACCGTTACACATTAACAAAAGTGTGTAGTCTTGTTTGACTTAAATGTCGATGCCTTGTGTGGTTAGCTTACTTCGAACCAAGCATGAATAAACCTAGAATTTTCCCTGTTAGTCTGATTGATTTAGAATGGTGTCCTCTTGATATGATCTTAGGTAACTTCAAAGAGTGTGAACCAAATTTGACATATACCTCTTTTGTGGCCTACCCGTGAGCGTGTGAAACTCTTTTGAATACCCCTTGAGCCTTACCTTTCTTTCGAAGAACCTTGATGAACCCTAGACCTTACTTAACCCACTACCTATAATCCTGTAGAGTTGTGATTTAGTGAATAGCCAACTTAGGCCAAAAGCCTAAGTTGGGGGTGTGGTGAAAAGGAAAAGGAGAAGTCAAGAGTGCAAGAAATATTCTCTCTAACCCATGGTATTGCAAAACAAAATGGAAACCCTCTAAAAAAGAATATTTTTTTTGAATAAAAGTGCATTAGGAATTGGGTTTCCAAACAATTCATGGAGAGTGAATGAAAGGATGAGTTAGAAGTACTAGAAGAAAAAGTGACAAGGGAAGGAAAAAAGACGTTTTGAGAACACCACATCTCACGAGGATGAAGAAGTCACTGAGCCTAAATGACCATACCTTTACAGTCAGCCCCATTACATGCCTTGAAAAGACCTTTTTTATCTTGAGTAAGCCGAATCAAAAGTCAATTGGAAAAAAAGGGCAAACCTATGGGTGCAGTTATGCATTGTGTTTCTCTTTTTGAGTGTGAGCGTTGCATCTGATTCATGATCTTAAATTGAGTAGCCTCTATATGTGAATATGAAATCATTCTTTGTGTGAGGCCATTTAGATACTTTCGTTGAGCTTGAACATACATTAGTAGAATGTATTGTGAACATGAGAATCATTGACATTGGTGTGTCACAACTTGAATCTTTGCATAAGTAGTTTGAAGTCTTGTTGTGTATATTCATGATTGAATCTTGTGTAGCACTATTTTAGACATCCTTTTTTAGCATCTGAACTTGAGTTTGCTTGAGGACAAGCAAAAATTTAAGTTGGGGTGTTGATGAGTCCACAAATTGGATTCATTTAGGGCTGTATTTTAATAGAAATTGTGTCCTCAAATGCTTATCTTATCTCAATATCTGATGAAAACCTTTAAGTTTTAGGAATTTGATGTTTGAAGGAAAGCATGGACACTACTTCGCAAAAAGGAACGAAAAGGCTGAAAAGAGCGAGAAAATAATGGCATGAGGATCGCCGAGTCCACTTGGCGAATCACCGAAGGGTTTCACATCGCCTTTTGTTCCAGTGTGCTGAGCCTTGAAGGAAAGGATGAAGTCAACAGAAAAAAGGGAGCAGTCGGCGCATCGTCGAGAAGGTCCGCGAAGTAGTACTATGTCGCCCAATGACCCAGAGCACGATGATGTCGAAGGATGGTACAAGACGGCGATAAACTACACCAAAGGGCGAATCACCGAGTTGATCGGCGATTCCGACTAATGTCGCCGAGTGATCCGCCATAGCACATATTTTAAAAAAAAATAAATACTTGTTGAGAGTTATACCTTAGTATCATATTTTAGAAAGAGACTTTAGTGTAAATTTTAATACTTTTTATTCTCAAATTTGGAGAGGGTTTTGGAAAACTTAAAGAAAGGAGTTCATCTTTCCCAAGTTGGAAGTGGGTCTTCTCTATTAATCTTCATTTGGTTAAATCAAGGTCTAATTTCTTACACCCATTTGATTTCACTATCATTTTAGGTGTATTTTGTTATTTCTTGATGTATGGTTAAAAACCACCATTCTTGGGGTCTGATTTAGCAAATATGTGTTGATATTATTGTTGGGTCTTCCTTGCTGGTAGGTTATATGTATTTTAATGGTGATTTCACCTAGTGGTTGTGGCTTAAGTTAATGGGTTTGTAGGTGCAAATACAAAGCCACCCATGTGTTTTCGGCTTGCCCGAGAGGGAGGTCGCGAAACCAACACCACTAGACTGATGGCCTAAGGAGTGGGTCGACATGAGGTTCAGCCCTAGTCCCATATCCTAACACGCAGCTCGATAGAGTGAGTGGGGTAAAGCGTAGGTTGGTCTTCATGCGGTAAATGGGTATCCGAGAGGAACACATTTGAAACGGGGTAAGTTGCCCGAGAGGGAACTTATTTCGATCTATAGCTTAGCCTAGTCACTATTATCTTGCAAATTTTCTATCGAAATCATGTACCCAACTATTTATCTCAACTTGTATTGCGGTCACACCCCAAGAACTTGTCCCCATACTTGATTTTTTTGTTATTTTTGTTGTTTTAGACTTGTGACAAAACCCCGACTTGATATTTGACACTTTTGTGTCCCCCCTTTTAATTTACAATGTTTTATTCGTAAATGTCTTTAGCTACAACTAATTAGAACTAGATTTTATTTTTCTATCAATTCTTAAAACCGCTCCCTTGGGACACGACCCCAACCCTCGGTTGGGTTACTATATTATCGACGATCGTAGACACTCAAACCGTAGTTAGTATCATTGGTCACGATAAGCATCAAGTCCTGATCGAGAAGAAGGACTTGAGTGTAGTTGTGCGTTATTGGTTTGGATTCATCAGCAACTCTATTATGCCTTCCGAAAATGAGTCCATTCTCCGTCATCCTAAGGTGGCCTGCCTTGGGTCGATTATTTCTAGGAAGAGCATAGACAGGGGGCTCATTATTGATAAAGAGATGGCTATGAGGGCCAAGCAGAACAAGACCTCACTTCCATTCTAGTCTTGATCGCAGAGTTGTGCCAGCGTGCTGGAGTGCCCTAGGATGGTACAAAAGATATTGAGGTTACTCCTTTTTCCTCCACTAACATCCGTGCATTGAGGCCGAGTACACTTGAGAGGAGGTTGATAGGAGGAGGGCAGCTCCGGTGGATATTGATTTGATACCTGTAGAGGCATTTTTGCCTACTCCAGGCCTTCAGGTACATCTGCCCCTTCTTCTTCTTCACAGGCCTCAGGTTCCTCTACCTCGTCCCATCCCGCCAAGATTACTCAGCCGATGATCCTAAAGATGGGACACCTGGCCCATTCAGCTGATGTGAGTGCAACCTGACTCGAGATGATCGAGAGTACCATCATTGCTGCACTGATCCCCCTCCAGACTTCTATTGACACTCTCACCACAAGAGTTGAGGCTTGTGATAGCAGGCAGGGGGAGACCTCCGAGGTTACGGATTTGAATTTCGAAGTGGCAGATTTGAGGAAGTATGTAGACTACATAAAATCTACTGACTTCACTTCATTACTGGAGGCTGCTGATGATGTGGACGCTCATGAGACTTCAGAGATTCCTCCGGCTACCACCGAAGATTTACATAGGGATGATACGACAGTTGATGAGTAGGAGGCAGAGACCGACGAGAAGCTGATAGAGATAAGGGAAGAGAGCATATATGTAGATTTTCCAGATCTTGAGGAGACGATTGTGCAGTCAGTGATCCAGACATTGCTGATAGAGACATCCATGGGTGGGTCCAGTGGAGCTGGTCCTTCTGAGATGACTCAGGGCACTGATGACCAGGTTCCGAGCACTACACCAGGCACTGATGCCCAGACAAATGGAGAGACTTTTTAGAAAGAATCCCTCTTTACCTCCCTCTCTGTCTTACTTTATTTGAATCTTGAATATTTTTTGCTTGCATTTGAGTACAAATTTTGTTAATTTGTTGTGGGGTGAGGCCCACCTTTTGTGACTTATAGTTTTGTTTATATATTGGGTTTTTGAGCTGTAATTGTGTTTTAATACTGCATTTTGTGGTTGATTGAGCTTGTGGCTCCTTGTTTTAAATTGTAAATGATTTTTGGACCCTTCCAAAAAAAATTGTGCCACCTCTTATTTGTGTTTGAATGTGGTTGTTCTCTTGCAAATTTGAGTATCGGTCTTGATCAATACCGATGTCTTGAATGGTGCTCATAATCAAACAAAAATGAATGTGAGGCTGTGATGAGGCCAAATGAAGTTTCATAGACAATATGTGAACTTTTGCATCTCGTTGTGACTAGCCAAGTATAAAATTGAATCTCTTATGATGAACATTGCACACTAGCTAAAGTATGGAGTCTTGTTTGACATTGGTGACCATGCCTTGTGTGATAGCTTACCGTGAACCATGTGTGATGACACCTAGAATTTGCCCCGTTGGTCCGATTGACTAAGTGATGCAATCTCTTGATATGATCGTAGGCAACTTTGAAGAGTGTGAAACAATTCGACACTATAACTCTTTTTGTGGCCTACCTTGTGAGTGTGTGAACCTCGCTTGAACACCCTTTGAGCCTTAACCTTGTCTTGGAAGAAACTTGATGAAATTGTGACCTTTCTTTAGCCATTACCTATAATCCTCATGATTTGTGGTTTGCTTGAATAGCCAACTTAGTTGGGGGTGTGGTGAAAAGAGAAGGTAAATCAAGAAGTGCAAGAAAGCCCCTTTGACCCATAGTTTGAGATAAATGGAGCCCCTCCATGTAAAAAAAAATAAAAAATAAAAGAATGAAAAAGAAAGAAAGAGTGAAAAAGTTGTAGTATAAAGTTGTGAAAGTATAAAGAAAATGGGGTGTCCAACAGTACATGGAAAGTGAATAATGGGGTGACTTGTGAGCACGAATGAAAATGATGAATAAAAGGAAAGAAAGTGTTGTTCACACCACATTTCATGAGGATTACAACCATTGAGCCTAAATGACCATACCTTTGCACTCAGCCCCGTTACAAGCCTTGAAAATACATGTTTGATCTTGAGTGAGCTGAAACAATTGTTGGTTGAAAAATAAGGGAATCCTTATGGGTGAAATCATGTATTGTGTTCATCTTTGTGAGTGTGAGTGTTGCATTTGATTCCTAAGCTTTAAATTGTTGAACCATTGTGTGTGAATATGAAATCATTCTTTGTGTGAGAGCTTTTGAGTAACTTTGTTGAGTTTGAACTTTCATTTGAAGCAAGTATTGTGAACTTGAGAATCATTGATAATGGTGAGTCGAAACTTGAATCTTTGAGTGCACAATTGATCCTAGAATGAGTAAGTTGAGTATTTTTGTGTGCATTCATGATTGAATCTTGTGTAGCACTGTTTGAGACATCTTTTTTGAACTGCTGAAATTGAGTTTTACTTAAGGACAAACAAAAGTTTAAGTTGGGGGTGTTGATGAGTCTACAATTTGGACTCATTGAGGGCCTTATTTTAATAGATTTAGTGTCCTCAAATTCGTATTTTGTGCCAATAACTGATGTAAATCCTTTATTTTTAGGTATTTGGATTGAGGAACAAAGCATGGACATTAATGAGCAAAAAAGAACAAGGTAGCTGAAAGAACGAAGAAAAGAAGGCCTTATGATCGCCTAACCCATTGGGCGAGTCGCCGAATGGCCATGATCTTGCCTAAAGTTCCAGTGTGCCAAGCCCTGAAGGAGAAAATCTAGTCGGCGATAGAAAGAAGCAGTCAGAAAATCGTCGAACGGTTCCGCGATGCACTGCTAGATCGCCCAAAGTTACAGAACTTGAAAATGTTGAATTCCAAAGCAAAAAGGCGATGGAATTGACCAAAGGGCGGATAACCGAGTGGATCGGTGATCCCGACTTATTGCGCTGAATGGTCCTTTGCAGCACATTTTTGGCGACTATAAATACATTTTTAAATTCTTAGTTTAGTATCTAGTTTTTCATTATAAAATCTATTATCATTTTTTGAAGTATTTAGAACTGAGAGTATTGAGACAATATTTTCCTTAGCTTTAAAGAATTGAAGATTTCCATTTTTGAGAAATTGGAAGTGGGTCTTTGAGATTTTTCAACCTTGACCTTTGTAAAGACGAAATTAATCATACCCAATTGATGGAAACACAATTTGATAATGATTTCTATCTTTTTATGATGTCTAGCTAAAACCCCAATTCTTGGGATGTGATTAAGTGATTATGGGTTGGTTTATCTACTGGGTATTGTTAATTGATAGTTTAAATGTTGTATAAAAGTGATTTTAATCGGTAATTGTGGTCTAATTTAAAGGATTGTAGTTGCAAATGCAACTCTACCTTCGTGTTTTTGGCTTGCTCGAGAGAGAGGTTTTAAAACCAAGATTAATGATTTGATGGTCTGTGGGTATTGGGGTTGTCATGGGTTCAGCTCGAGAGAGTGAATCCTAAACCCTTTTCCACACATTCAGCTCGAGAGAGTGAATGGACTAAAGCCTAGGATATTCTTAATAACTTCTTATTTGTGTTTGAGAGAAACCAATTTGATTCGGGGTAAATTGTTCGAGAGAAAGTTTATCCCCACTAAAGTCTAGCTTATTCACTGATTTACAACTATTTACTATTAGTTGCAATCACCTATTTGTCTACCTTAGCCCATAATCCAATCACATCCCAAGAACCCGTCTCCTTACTTGTTTCATTCGTGTTATTTGCTCCTGATTGCAGTTGATAATTACAATCAAAACCCCGTGTTATTTGACACTTGTGTCACCCCAAACTTGAACCAAGCTTTTATTCGTAAATGTTTATACCTATGATTGACTTGAGCATATTCATGCTTTGCTTTTAATTCTCAAATAAGTACCACTCCATATGGGATTCGACCCCAACTCACTTAGTTGGGTTATATTACTAACTAATGATCGTTGATGCCTAGAATTGGATGAAGTGTCTTTGAAACGTTATTAATCACTACCCTTAACACTAAGCATAGCCTTGAAGTCATCCTAGTCATATTCACCCTCCTTTGGTCTTACTATTGGCTTACTTCATGTAGACAAGGGAACTATCCCCTTTAGTGAATCATATATTGGAAGGAAACTATGGCAACAACCCAAGCTAAGCTGCACTACATAAGAGAACCCTTCACAACTAGCCTTAAGTCATACTTGTGCCATGTATGGATAGCATCCCATACTACTATCCACACTAAGTACTCCTTTAGACCATCATGAATGTTCACTAGTGGGGGACTTGTCCCTCTATTCTATTTGCCTCGATTCATATAAGGTACTTCTCTATTAGTACTAGGCAAGTCACAACCCATGAATGAACTCTACTTCTCAACTCAAGGCTACCAAGGAATAACCTCCTAATATGCTAGACCATGCTATCATCTTACTAAAATAACTAGGTTAAGCTAACTACCTTGGAAGTCACACTAACATGCAAGTCCAAGCTACTCTATGAAAGGTATAAGTGTCCCATCCTAGCTACCATGAAATAGTGCTAGACCAACTAAGTCATGTTACCCTTACAAGTATACTATGATACAAATGCAAGCTATCCCTAGGAGAGTATGATTCAAAATCCTAAGCTACCCTTAGGAGAGTATAAACCTTCAATCCTAAAGCTACCATGAAATGGTCTTTGGCCAAACCAAGTCATGCTACCATGAAGGCATCCTAACAATTATAATTCAAGCTACCCATAGGAGAGTATAAATCCTCAATGCTAGGCTACCATGACTACTCCTAAAAACAACAATAAAAAATTCATATTCTAGGATTTACCCTCAAAGCACTACATTCATGATAAAAACAACAATAAAAAATTCAAAGTCTAGGCTTTACTCTCAAAGAACTATATTCATGATCATCATTTATGATTCATTCTCAAGAAATTTTAATCACAAATCATCTATCTTAGAAGGACATAACTAACCCACAAAGTTTCCCTTCATGGCATCAACCCAAATCATGTCAATTCTACCCTAGAATCATAGGATAGGCATGGGTATATGTAATTTGATCCTAAAAACATGCAATTCTATCAATTCAATCATAAACAATCATAATCCAACTATTTGGATCAACATTCTTCATAACCCACAACATTGGAAGAAATCGTAACTAGAATTGGGGATTTAGACTTCACAATTGGGGAATCTAAGGGACTCCATGGGAGGAAGGATCCCATGGATGAAAAGCCATCATACCTTAGTCACAAAGCCTACCAATAGCTTGAAGATTGGAGACTTGAACTTGACCTAGCTTCAATCTCTTCCTTCTTCCACCTTCTAGAGAGAGTCTGGGTTTTCTTTTGGGAATTGAGAGAATGGATTAATTGAGTGAATTTAGGGGTCCAAAATGCTTATATAGGTGGTCTAGGTTTACGGAAAATGACACCACTTAATTCTAATTAAAATTGGAAAGTCCCATTATGCCCCTAAACTAATCGTCAAGGCCTGACCCACGAGACCACGTTGTCGGGCCGTGGATGGACCTATGGTTCGTCCTTGTCAATCATGGTTTTATTTCAGAGACTTTCTTGGCCTTCCAATACAACCCTAACCATGAGCCATGGAGCCATCGACGAGGCGTGGGTCCTGGCGTTGTTACTGCCTTAGGTAGTTTTCTTGGTGCCCATCTACGGGTCCACTTACGGGGCGTGGACTCACCCACGAGTTGTGGTTGGTCCCTGGGAGGGGGCATCTTTGAGTTCTAACATGTTATTCCCTCTAACTCAAATTCGGGGTGTTACAATATCTCTCCCTTGGAAACATTCATCCTTGAATGGCATTCTAGACACATTTCTAATTATAAAGACTCAAGACTAGCAGCCTGTTATGCATGCAACTCATCTAAATGCACACAAACGAGGAGGAAACATCAACTCCAAGCTAAACATATTCAATGCACCATGTGGAAGCAGGAACCACATCTAACAACCCAACATGCATGAAATTTCAGATTTCTTTCATTCAAGGAGGAACTACCATATCCAAATTTAAGAATAATGCTCAACGTAATCTCATGGAGCCTAAATGCAATTTATACACAAAACACATATTCAAAGAGGTAATCTCCATTCCAAGCTAAGACATGTTCAACAACTCATCTCATCAAGTCTATAAGCAACTCATACTCAATACTCAATAACATGAGAAAAATAATTCTCAAAAGCCATTTTCTTTCAAAACTTAAGCTTTTTCATGAACATGCAAATTTAAGGAAATCATGGAAACACATAAACATACATGACTTCAAGCAAAAGCAAACCAAGAGGAACTCATTACCTCAAGCTATAATAGGAGGAAAAAGATGAGGATACCGGGACATCATATCGGCCTCAGCCTCCCAAGTAGCACCCTCAACTAAATGTTTTTTCCATAACACCTTTATGGATGCAACTTCTTTGTTCCTCACTCTCTTTACTTGTCGGCCTAAGATATCCACCAGAAATTCTTGATGAGAAAGGTTCTCTTTCACTTCTAACACTTCTAGGGGAATTATGGATGTCAGATATCCAACACACTTTTTCAACATAGAGACATGGAAAATTGGATGCACTGACGCCAACTCATTTGGCAAATCAAGCTCATATGCAACCTTACCAACACGCCTCAAAATTAGATATGGGCCAACAAAATGGGGACTAAGTTTCCCTTTCTTACCAAACCTCATTACACCCTTCATGGGTGAGATTCTCAAGTAAACCCAATCAAGCACATCAAATTCAAGGTTTCTCCTTCTAACATTCGCATAAAAATTTTGTCAACTTTGGGCCGTTCACAACCTCTCTCTAATGAGTCGAACCTTCTTTATAGCCTCATGAACTAACTCGAGTTTTATCAAAGCGACCTCACCCACCTCAAACCATCCTATAGGAGATCTAAACCTCCTACCATAAAGAGCCTCAAATGGAGCCATACCAATACTAGAATGGTAGCTATTATTATAGTGAAATTCAATCAAGGGAAAATGGTCATCCCTATTTCCCTAGAAATATATCACGCAAGCCCTCAACATGTCTTCCAATATTTGGATTTTTCATTCCGCTTGCCCATCAGTTTGGGGGTGAAAAGTTGTAATAAGCTTAACTTTCATGCCAAGACCCTTTTGGAAAGATTTCCAAAACTATGATGTAAACTGAGTACCTCTATCAGAGATGATGGAAAAGGGCATTCCATGCACCTTTACCATCTCTCTCAAATACAATTTAGCATAATCTTCCACCGTATAGGAAACTTTGATAGGAATGAAATGGGTCGACTTCGTCATTCGATCTACCACAACCCAAATTGAATCATATTGTTGCCGAGTACGGGGCAATCCCATTATGATATCCATATTCAAATCTTCCTACTTCTAAGTTGTAATGCTAATATCTTGGGATAAACGTCTCGGTTTCTGATGCTCAACCTTCATTTGTTGACAATTAGGACACTTAGCCACAAATATTGGAATGTCTTTCTTCATTCCATTCCACCAATAGATCTCCCGCAAATCACGGTACATCTTGGTGCATAGCTCCTGGGTGATTAGAATACCGAGAACTATGGGCTTCTGAAAATATATGTTCCCTCAAGTCATCAACATTCGAAACACACAAACGACCTTGATACCTTAGGACACCATCTCCCCCTTGGGAGAAAGCCTCTACGGATTTCTTAGTACCGCCTCTTTCAATTCAACGAAGGTCGGATCAAGACATTGTTTGGCCTTCACATCAGCCAAAAAAGATGATTCGGAACCATTATGAACCATAACACCATCCTTGGTAGAATCCACCAGTTGAACTCCCAATCGGGCCAACCTATGAACATCTCGAACCAACTATTTGCTCTCATCATCTACATGTGTAACACTACCCATGGATAAACTATTAAGGGCATCCTCTACCGCATTTGCTTTGCCGGGGTGGTAGAGAACACTCATATCATAGTCCTTCAACAATTCAAGCCACCTCCTTTGGCGAAGATTTAGATCTTTTTGGGTAAACACATATTGCTAGATTTTATGCTCGGTGAGAACATCCACATGAATACCATACAAATAATTCCTCCAAATCTTTAAGGCAAATACAACTGCCGATAATTCAAGATCGTGGGTAGGATAGTTCTTCGTTGTCACGACCCAGGGGTACCCCCTCGACATAACATGGCGTACTTGACCCCGAAGGGGTCTCATACAAGCCCTTAGCATAATCATAACATAAGATAATGGAAAAGTATGGAAAATTTAAAACTTTTTTTAAACCATACAATCAAAAACATTTTCATAAGTAAGCAAAAGTTTTTACTACACTGTCACAAACCATCTATAAACTCTTGAATAAAACTTTTGGGACACAGCCCATACAAAGTCTAAAACATAAAGAAATTACATAAAGGAAATATGGGTTTATCCTCGAAGCTATGAGGACTCACCAATTCTTCAACTCTTCTTGCTTCTTAGGAACCTAGCCTCCAAAGGAACTCAATCTCCAAAATCCTACATTTGATTAAAATGTAGGCAATATACGTTAGTACAAAATGTACGAAGTATGAAAGCCAACACAACATTATAAGAGCATCTCAAAATGGTTAGTCAACATAAGACATAACATAAGAGATAATAGCATGGTCATAGCATAATCAACATAGTCATAGCATGATCTCCAACATAAGCATCATATAATCATAAGTCAACATAAGACATAGTTAATGAGCAAAGGAGATAAATTTTAATCATATAAGCATAATTGACTCTTAGTCATCTATACCATAATAGCACCATTCTCAAGTAACCTCAAAAGCATACAAATGTGAAGCATGAATAGCATCCCATAATACCACCCAAGCCAAGTATCCCTTTTTAGGCATCTTAATCATAGTCTATATACATGGTCAAGTCTCTAATATTTTGTACCATAAGAGCACCATACTTCTAGGTAACCTCAAAGAACACTTGTGCAATGCATGAAAGGCATCCCATACTACCTTTCACACTAAGCATAACCTTGAAGTCATCCTAGTCATATTCACCCTCCTTTGTTCTTACTACTTGCTTAATTCATGTATACAACAGAACTATCACCTTTATTCAATCATATTGTCACGACCCGGGAGCACCCCCTAGTCATAACCGGCGTACTCAACCTCGAAGAGGTCTAATACAAGCCTCTTAGCATTCATTCATCGCATAGACACTAAAACCATAAGGAATTTAAAACTTTCTTACCAAGAAAACATTGCATAAAAAAAAATAGCAAGCGGAAGACTTTCTAGACTTTATACATGATGTCTCAAAACCATCTAATACTTTAGAGTACAAA
>JAJOOO010009657.1:0-50299 GCA_029582685.1 Solanum piurae | reverse complement strand
ATGAGGTTTTCATGCCCTATTTATAGAAAACAAGTCCTAAATAAAAAGGGAAACAAAATAAGGAAAGTTTCGTTCAGGCACGCGTCTTCAATCCACGAGACTGACTCACGGATCGTCAATGGATCTACGGTCCGTGAGTCCCTTCCGTCAGCCAAGACTTAGAAAATATTTCAGCGTCCAAAAATCTAGCTTCTCTGAAGCAAACGACGGATGTGCAGTACGGACCGTAGATTTATCTACGGTCCGTCAATCCCCCTCCGTAGCTCCACACTTGGAATCTTCAAAATCAGGTACTGGAACCCTCACAGTATCAATCTATGGATCAACAGTATGGTCCGTAGATCCATCTACGGACCGTCAATGGCCACCGTGGTTCCACCCTTGGTCAGATTTCCCTGATTTGCCTCCATGCCTTGGCTGCTGATCTACGGCCACCATCTATAGAGCGTCAATGGACCTACGGTCCGTAGATCACCTCTGTAGATGCCCTTTTCTGCATTTATTTCAGCTGTCTCTTAAATTCCGCGCCTGAACATCTTTTCTGCAAAATATGATAAAAACACATAAAAAGTAATACGAAAAGACCCTAGAGACACACAACTTGTAAGTGAAATATATTAGAAATACCATAAACTCACGGTATATCAACAACCACAAGCTCAAACATTAGAGGTGGTACAAAATTTTAAAAATAGGTCAAAACCATTTCCATTCAAAACAAGGAGCCACAAGCTCAACCATCCACAAGATTAAGATCCAAACACAATCAAAACACAAATATAGATCACAAAACCCAATATATACAAATAAATTGTAATCACAAGAGGTAGGTATAGAAATACCTCACCCCACCCATAAAACAAAAGCAGTTGTCCTCAAATGCAACTAAAACAAAGATAATTCAACAAAAACAATAGAGAGGGAGGTAAAGATGTCATCCTGCCAGGCTAAGCCTGGGGTGAAGTATGCATTGCAGTCACTCCATCTATCTTGGAATCAGTGCCCGGGGTCACAATCTACGGTTGGGCATCAGTTCCCAGTGTAACATCAATACTAGCTCTACTGGAGCCTGCCGTATAAGTATCCCTCAACAAAGTTTGAATGGACGAATGTACCATCTCCTCCTCGACCTCAATCAGGCCCTCATAGTTGATATCCTCCCAAACACCGAGCTGCTCCTCATCAGTCTCAGCCTCGAACTCTGCAGCCACACCTTTCAGCTCTAACCTCATCTCTATTGGTAGCCAGAGGCACATCAGAACATGCCAAAATATCTGTGTCCAGGTCGTCAGGAATCTGTACGGTCCCAAAAATCATCAACATGTCAGTGGACTTCAGTTGGTCCACATCTTTCCTCAACCCTGCAATTGCAGCCTTTAAGACTGTCACCTCATGAGTGGCACCCTCACCTCTCTTACAAACCTCTATCCTTGTTGTGAGGGCATCAATAACATCTCTAAGAGGTGTCAAAGCAGTGGTGAGATCTCTCTCAATCATCCCAAGAACTGCAGCCTCTAGCCTGGAGGCACGCATATCATCAGAATGGGCTAGGTTCCCCATCCGTAGCAGCATGTCCTAGGTGAGTGAAGGTCAAGATGCAGCAGTACTAGCTGCAGACCTAGGAGGCAGGGTAGTGATAAAAGAACTCGGAGTCATAGAAGGGATAGAGCTAGAAATACATGAAGGCCCAGTGGTCGGAGTAGCCAATACTGCCTCTGCAGGTAGTGTCTCAATATCAATAGTCATGGATGTATCCATCGGGGCTGCCCTCTTCTTCTCAGTATCATCCTTTAAGTTCTCAACCTCAATATGCCGGATGTCAGTAGAGGAGGTGCGAATCACTTCCACGTCCTTTTTCTCATCATGTGGCACCTGGGCTCGTCTGCACAACTCGATGATCAACACTGGAAAATGTAGAGATATTTGTTGTTACCTAGCTCTCATGGCCATCTCATGTCTAATAATGGCACCTAGTTTGATGCGCTTCCTTGTAATGATAGATCCAAGATAGGCCACTTTGTGTGGCAGAGGATAGACGCGTTCTGGGATGGCATGATTGTGCTTCTAATGAAGCCGAGCCAGTACCTTGCTGCCATATTGAGGTATTTCTTTTCTATTGGCACTCCAGCCTCAATCCACCTAGAAGTAGTGTCAGACAGAGAGGGGCCAACCAACCTTTCATATCCTCCAAAGTCGTTGTCATGATCATGCTCTGATAGTCATCAGTAATGTAGCAGTGTTTATATCATCACCATCACATTTCACCTTTCTACCCCAGAGAACTCCATACTCCACTGGTTGAAAGGTATCAGCCTTCCTCTTCCCCTGTGGCACCAAAGCTCCATAGGTAGTGTAGAAATCCCGGACCCAATTAGGAATGTAGGGGTCCCAGGGTTTAGTAAAGAGCTGGAAGTTGTGGGATTTCAGGGTGCTCCATATATCCGGATACATATCCACCACACCATCTATGGACAATATCTTCTCCTCAATAATAGTCCTCAGTCCCTCGTCCTTTAGTCTACTGAGAGACCGGGGAAAAGGACCCGATGCAGGTGGTGCTGGGACCACATTCTGTTCTAGAGCTGGAGAAGAAGGAGAATTTTGAGGCATCCGGATCCTAGATGGATCATGCATCCTCTTAGAGCTCATTTCAGCTCTCCGGGCCAATAGAAGTTGGTCATCCTCAGGCTCAGAGATGACAACCTGAGGATCCTGGTGTTCCACATCGCTTTCAGATATGGTAAGGTGAGTCACATCGACTCCCTCACTATCGGAGCTGACCTCTGATGACTCAGTTGCGGGCACCTTGCCCTTTCCTTTGCCTTTACCTGCCGTGGTAGGAAGTTTGGTTGGCTTTGCTTTGAATGCCGCTGCATCCTCATTTATAACTATTCATTTTGCCTGCTTGTGGGGCGGCATGTCTTGTCCTGGTACTTTGGTTCTAGCCATATCTGCAAAAGAAATCTAAAAGTGTTAAAAATCATTCAAGACAATTGCAAAAATCAAGTTGCAGAAAGACTCGCCGAACTAATCGGTAAGTCGCCTAGTCGCCTACGCGAACCAGATAAGGCTCGCTTAAATGACCAACTTAAAAATATTCCAGAAATAAAGCATGGTGGCGATGTTTAGGGCCTTTCGATGAATCACCAACACCACTCAGCGAGCTCATATTAGCCCGCCAAAAATTACAGTGTGTTTTAGGGGTTATAGGCCCAAAAAGAGAAATCAAAGGGACCTTTCAGCTAGTCTCTGAGTGAACTCGGCGAGCTCAGGCCTCTCGCCAAATGTTACAGACTCAACCAAGCCAAATCAAGAAATTAAGGGCGATCAAATGGGAACTTTGGTGAACCGCAAACCGTTCGACGAGCTCGACCCAACTCGCCAAATTGACCAACGTACCAATTTTCAACCCTATTTCCCAAAATCAAGCCCACAGCATCTGAAATAAAAATCAAACATACACACCACTCAATTCAAACTTGAACCATATGACCCATGCCTTCGGGGTACTCAAACTTCCCCCGGTTTGGCTAAAATTAGTCATTTGATGACTTTTGCCCTTAAGAATGACGTCAAACACTCCATCTTTGAGCAAATTATATCCTTTGACTCAATTCGAGGTTACTCAGACTTCACCCCATCAGAACCAATACACATTAACTGCAACCCAATAATTTAGAATCAATTTTAATGCATTAAACACGATAAATCATCATTTTAAGCATTTAGGCACAAGTTTGAAAACAATACGGGCAATACGACACATAAAACATGATTTAAACAAACACCCAACACATTTGAACACATGCTTACCGATATAATTTGAGTTCAACCACTAATCAAAGGTGCGGGGTTCGGAAAAACCAACATGTATGCCGAATTGAGAATTTTAAAAGCTAGGCGGCAAAGTATTCCAATTCAGAGAACGAGATTACGCACCAAAAGTAAATGAAATAGTAAAGTACGTAGAATCTAAAGTGCGGGTGAGATTTTACGGGGTTAAAAATGAGAGAATATGAAAGATTTTGAAATTTTAAATTGTTTGGCCTTTTAAAACCTTTCAGTTTAGGGCCCTTTTGGAGGTATTAGTTGAACACACCGAACTACTCGGTGATGCAACGAGTGGTAATTTACCTCGCTAAGTTTTACAGGACCTCCAATCAATTTGTGGATCCAAACGACAGACAAAATTGGGCTCGCCGACCTGTTCGATGAGTCGCTGATTAAGTAATTGGCCCGCCAAGTTTTACAAACTTCCACTTTATGTTTTGTGGATCCAACAGTGAGCTAAGTCAGTCTTGCCGGCTTTTTTGGCGAGTCAACGATTGAACTTTTGGCTTGCCAAACTGAATACTCTCAAACACACTCCAGTTTTCAACCTTGCATAATCAACACCCATTATTCAAAATCAAACTTAAAGAATTAAAAACTTGGGTTTCCTCCCCAGAAGTGCCTTAGTTAACGTCGTGGCACAACGCAAGTACCAAATTGAGCTTCATTTTTTTGGTTTGCCATTATATCCGTAGGCAAGCCCCCTTGCTATGTTGGATTCAAATGTGACAAAATTTGACCCATTTGGGTCTCCAGCTGCTTGATAGAGACTGAGTGAGAGGTCACTGTCTGATTGAGAGTCGGGACATCCTCTCTCATTTCATTCAACACTTTGTCACACCCTTCAACCTTTTTGTGAATACGAGAGAGAATGTCTTCTATACGACCATCTTTAGATTCCTTGGGATTTTGACGCTCATGGGAAGGCACATACCTATCCTTCTCCCTCTTTCTTTCCTTCGAAGTGGCGTTGAGATCACACCAATCTCTGTCACGGTCTTTCCAGCCCTCATCTATATTCCAACCTTGATTACCACCCAGTCTTGGGTAGTTTGCATGATAACCTCCTCCTTGATTGGCTAGGAAGTTCACTTCCTCATTGTACATCGCTTCAAATTGGGCTTCATCGGGGTTTATTCCACTAACACCCACAACATTAACAGTCTCCGTACCAATACCCATGAAAATTTTATATAAGATATCCAACTGGGTCATCATCTTTTTCATGTTTTGGTCTCTCTCTTAATATTTTTCGATCTGCTCATTTGTCATTCTAAAGTTGAGAGGAGAGAATTGGTCCTCACAAGTGTACCATGCCCTGATGATCTTGGTCATGCAATCAAGGAGTTGGGAAGCTACTTCGTAAGGTTGTTGTATTATACCACCTAGAACAAGTTGATCATCAACACCTTTTGTCATACCCTGAGGCTAACCCTTGGACGCGGACACGGGACCTAGGATCATGAGTGACCCCAAGCTAACCCTGTTGGCATATCATAAGCAAATAAAGTACACTGAAGCAATAAATACTGTGCGAAAGAAAAATTATGTGAAAATCTGATATGATGGGGAATACCTATATACTAAATCTGAATATAAGGAAACTGAGAGTTTGAATACAAATGAAAAGTCAAACTCTAACGCTAAAGCTGAAACTAACTATGTCTGAAATAAAGCCTCTACTGACTAGAAATGCTAGGACATGCCCCAGCTTGATCTAGCAAAACTGAAACTAAAGCTAAAAGAAAGAAATATAATCATGTCACTAGTCCTCGAAGAATGAGGACTCACCACTGATGTTGCTGAGCTAAAGATTGGGAACCGATCTATCTGTGAACTAACTGTTGAGCACCTGAACCTACATCACGAGAAGATGTAGCGCAGAGTATGTGTCAGTACTTGAAAGGTACTGAACATGTAGGATAGAATAAAGCTGAATAATAACATAACTAAACAAGCAATAAAGTAATGATATAATCTGAACATTATAAGGATACTGGAAATACTAAACATGGATAAACTGAATATAATGACCAAGTTTATAACATGGTGAGATTGAATACTGAACTATACTGATAACATGGTCAATGCAATAGAATCTGACTGAACTGTAAGGGAGCTACTAATAACCGACATAAAACCACATGAGATAAATGTGGAGTCCAATGTATACGCCATATTGAGAGTACCCAATATACCCTGCCAGAGGTATAGAGACATGCTGGCGTGATCACTAAAATGTAATGCCCAACAAAGGGGATTTATCCTATGAGGCACGTAGTTCTGGGAATTGAGGCTGATTGACCCTAGTCCACTCGTTATTAAGCTTCTCCCAATTGATTAACTAATTAACACTTTATGACTAAAATGTTGTAATACTGGATAGCTCAAAATACTGACATGCAAATTGAGAATACAACATTAATATACTGATAATAATGCATTTGAAAACTGAGGCATGTTTATATATATAACAGAATTAACTGACCTAGCATGTGTAATTCATGAACTAAAAGAACTACATAGCTAGGGTTATAAATTTATGCATGAATCTGGGCAAAAAAAATACTACAACATGATAATATGATTTGGATCATTCTAACAGCTAAAACCCAACAATTCTAACATTCAAAAAACCCTAGGTCTAGATAATATTATGGGGATCAAGATTCTAACTGAAATCTAGGGACCTAATGGGTGAAAGAAGCCACTAGTGAAATCCCACATACCTGGTGAAGAATTCCACGAAGAAATCTTTCTATTTTGGGACTGAAATGGATGAAAACCAGATGCGTTCTTGAACTAGGGTTCTTGACATCTTTCTCCTCTTACGCTCTAATTTTTCCAAGTTTTGATGAATGATTTGTCACGACCCGAGAGCACCCCCTAGTCATAACATGGTGTATTTGACCCCGAAGGGGTCACATACAAGCCCTTATCACATTCATAACATAACATAATAGAGAATACGGGAAAATTTAAAAGGTTCTTTAAATCGTAATACCCAAAACATTTCATAAAAGCAAAAGTCTTTTCTAACATCTTTGTCTAAAACCATCTAATAACTCTTGAATAAAATTCATTGGGACGCAGCCCATACAAAGTCTAAAAACATAGGAAATGAAATAAAGGAACAAAAAGGGTTCGTCCTCAAAGCTATAAGGACTCACCAATTCTTCACTTCTTCTTGAATCCTTGAAACTCTTACCTCCAAAGAAACTCAAACCTCCAACCCTACATTTGGTTAGAATGTAGGCAATATGCGTTAGTACAACATACAAAGTATGAAAGCTAAGCAACATCATAAGAGCATCTCAAATGGTTAGTCAACATAAGACATAAACATAAGAGACAATAACATAAACATCCTAACCATAGCATAGTCTCCAATATAAGCATCATATAAACATAGTCAACATAAGACATCGTTAATAAGCATAGGAGATACATTAAGTTCATGGCATAGCCTCTACTTAGGCTTATATGGCCACATCCTTCGACCTTAGGTCTTTCCTATTACAAGCGGATTACTCCACAAGCCACCTCCAAGTATAATTGTGCAATGCAAGGATAGCATCCCATACTACTATCCAAGCTAAGTACCACTCTTTAGTCATTCTTGGTCATGGTCCACCCTCATATTCAAGACATAGGTCTTAATGTCATCTTAATTATAATATATGTGGTCAACTCTTAAGCTCCTCTATGCCATAGGGATGCCATACTTCTAAGTAACATCAAGGCACACTTGTGCAATAAATGAAAGGCATCCCATACTACCCTTCACCCTAATCATATCCTTGAAGTCATCCTATTCATATTCACCCTGCCTTATTATTAGCTTAACCCTCAAAAACTAAGGGAGTCTCTCACCTCTAGTCAACTATAACTAGGAAAGGAAACTCTAGTCCAATCCTATCTCAATACCTATGTTTAAGGACCCTAAGTCATACTTGTGCAATGCATGCATAGCACCCCATAATACTATACATGCTAAGTACTACCTTTAGGTCCTCCTGCTAACTCTCCTTGGTTTGGAACCTAGTTCCTCTTCTTAACTTTAGAACACTATGAGGTACTCTCTTAAGTAAGTCTTAGTTCAATTATGCTTTAGAACACTATGAGATACTCTCTTAAGTAAGTCTTAGTTCATAGGATATGGAGATTTCTACTAAGAACCTTAACTCAACTATGTAAAGGTTTCCATCTCATGAGAACTTATTTTGGGAAAATTCACACTCTACTACGTAAGAGTTCCCCCTTTAACTTGGATAGTCCTCACATCAACTAGGTGTGGCTCTCCCTTCTTCTTGGAGTCCGGACTCTATCTTGTGTGACACTCCGTCTCATCTTCAATATCCACTTGGAGCCAAGCATACACTTCAAGGTTTACTTGTTAAGCCTTTCTTAACACTCTTCTCTCATGGAAGGATGTCCTTGACAACCCATCCATGTTTAAGTGATTCTATCAATTTCATCTATCCAAGTCCTAGATCTACATCCAACACAACAACCTAAGATCACAAGCTTTACTTCATTCTATCCTTATTATCTGCTTTATACCTAGATTTTAAGGTAATTTGATCACATACTTCATTACTAGGTGATTCTAGTCTTAATTGATCCTAAAGGTTCAATTCTAACTTCACAAGTCAAGATCAATCATATACAATAGAGTCTAGTTCAATTCATGACTATATGACCCTAAATTTGATCAATTACTACACACAACGTTGAATTAGGAAGATCCCATATGAACCTTCAACCTTGCCTCTAATGGCATAAACCCACAAAGATCACATTCATCAATCTAGATTAGGGTTTACCATAGAAATCACATGAAATCATCATAATATCACTAAAAAAATACAATTCAATCATAATTGGGTGAGATCCACTAGATTGGAATCATACCCATGCCCTACCCACAATGCAATCACAACCCTAGCTAGAATTGGGTTTTTGAATTCACAATTGGGGGAAAAATACGGGGGCTCCATGGGTGGAAGAACGCATGGATGAATAAGCTTCACATACCTTGATAAAACTTGAATCAATGAGGGGAATTCAACCTAAGATACTGCCCTTTCCCTTCTTTTCTTCTGCTTCTTCTTCAAGCATTGGGTTCTTTCTAGAGAGAGAAATATTTGAGAGAGAAGTGATTTGGGGTCTTGATTTAGAATGAATTAATTAGGGTGGTTTATGAATTAAAATATATATATATGGGTGTATAAAACCCTTAAAAAATGACCCACACTTAACCTAAGTCGAATAGGATTTTACTTAAGTAACCTCGACTTGGCAGCCTTGTCCCAGGCACCACGGCCACTTGGACGGTTCGTGAAGGGCACCACAGTCCGTGGTGGTGATCGTGGTCCACTTTCCAGTAGCTCCCTCAACTTTCCATGGCCCTAATGCACCCTCAACCTCTAAGGCACCTTCACGGGCACTTTGACGGGCCGTGGTCAAGTGAACGGCTCGTGAAGTGCCTCGTGGACTTAGGGCAGTGTCTAGGCCTCTTGGCCTTGCCTCCCAAGTGTCTAAGGAGTCTTCACAGACCCCTTCACGGACCGTGGTCCATACCACTGGTCGTGAACTCTTAGGCAGTGGCTGCCAAGGTTGGGCAGCCTTGGCCCTTTGGCTTAGGCTTGCCCTTTTACCTTGGTGGTCTCCCTTCCCTTGCACCACCAACCTCTTTAAGGTAATCTAGGCTACTAGGTATAATGCATACCTAGATGTTAAACCACTAAACTCCTCATTCTAAGGACATAAGGTCACAACTATGATTAAAATTCTCAACATCACACTCTAGGACCCTATCTCTTGGCTCTAGTTTAGTTTACAACTTTTGGGGTGTTACATGATTTGACTTCGGTAAGTTCTAGTTATGTTTCTAGGCTAAAAATGACCAAAACTACGTAGTTTAGGGTTTAAACGATGTAGTTTAGCAGTCCAACTCATAATAAAAAGACCAAAAGACCCCTAACTTAACTGCTATCGGGAGCCACTGACGGACGGGACCAATGGACCGTGGGTGGACCGATGGTTTGTGCTGTTCAACCGTCGTTCGCGACTGGAGGCTGGAATTTGGAACTTTGATCCACAGACGCAGACCACGGCATGTGGTCTGACCGACGGTCCGTGGGTCCAACCGCGGGTTGACCCTTGGACAAAATCTTGGGGCTGAGTCTGGGGAGGGTTGCAGATGCGAACCACAGACCACCAGCACGGGGCGTGGGTCACCCTACGGTCCGTGTGTGGCAACCGTGGGTTGCACCTGCAACTTTTGGAAATCTTCATTGAGGTCTATTTTTGGATACGGTGTGTGACACCTTTGTTCACCGAATCGAGGCTCCTATATAAGTATTGTAGCAACACATTATTTTTCAATTCATGAGTTGGACATTGCAACACTAATTTCTTAAACCTCAACCATGTCTGATGGATTGGCTCACCTTCCAAGCATTTGAAACCTTGGATACTATCCCTAAGTATCGTCATCTTTGATGAAGGGAAAAATCTCACTTGGAATATTATGATCAGCTCCATCCAAGAAGTGATGGGATCTCTTGAAAACTCAGCCAACCACTTGCTTGCCTCGCCCATCAGAGAAAATGGGAACAACCTCAGATGGACCGGTTCTTGTGATCTGTTCTTAAATGAGAACGGTCCAAAGACATCAACAAAATTCCTGATATGCTAATGGGGATCCTCATGAGCTTGCCCCCCAAACAAATCCTTCAGTTGTAGGAGCTGAAGCATGGTGCTTGTGATGTGAAAAACAGTGTTTCCTTCCGCCGTAGGTAAACGAATTACTCCAACACCACCCATTTGGGCTGGGTCATTGACGTTTGGGTTATTCACATCATTGATATTTCCTACATCATCTTGGTGGCCCACTTTACTACCATTACTTCCGTTAACACTCATCTCCTACTCTGTTTTAACACAAGAAACACAAAACCAAAACTAAAATAAGTAGATTCAACTATAACTAAAAATATCACAATTCAACTTCACCAAAAGAATTTTAAACAACACCACCCCCCGGCAGTGGTGCCATTTGTTATTAACATTTCAAACACACCTCATCCAATTCTAGGTGCAAACAATCGTTAGTCAGTATACAACCCAACAAAGAGTTGGGATCAAATCCCACAGAGAGCGGTACACATTCAAATTCAATCAGGAAGTACAAATGTGGTCTTATAAACCATAGTAATAGAAATTATAAAAAAAGACATGAATTAAATCAAAGAGGTGACACGAATGTGAGATAGGGGGTTTTGGTTTGCAATTATCTACTACTAAGCAATCACAAACAATTTGAAATAACAATAGGGAGAGGGATTCTCGGGATGTGATCGATTATAGGTAAATTTTGATATATGGGTAATTGAAACTACTAGTAAAAAACTAAAAATCAGTGATTAGGCTACACTATAAGGGAGATAGCTTTATCTCAAACAACTATTCCGAATCACGTGATTTCTTTAGAACATCAACAAGCATGACAATGAAGAACAACACACACCTTAATTCATCCACTCTTTAGAGCTATATGGGTAGGATTGGGTTTAGGATTCACTCTCTCAAGCTGAACCTAGATCAACCCAATACCTACAAATCATTAATCACTAATCTTAGTACTAAAACCTCTCTCTCGAGCAAGCCAAGAACACAAAAATAGAACTGCATTTGCAACTACAATTCATAAATTGAACCATAGTTAATGATTAAACCCACTTTAATTTAGCAGTTAAACTAGTAATCAACAATACCCATAAACTAATTCAATCCATAATCATATGATCACACCCCAAGAATTGGGGTTTTAGGCAAGCATCATAAAAGAGTAAAAACGATTACCAAATAGATTATCCATTAACTGGGTAAGAGTAATTTAGCCTTTACAATGCTCCGATTTGAAGAATATTCGAAACCCCATTGCAAAATCTCCAAATTGAATCTCTAAAATTCTCTAAAAACTATGAAAACTCCATAGAGAAGTGTTCTAGACTAATTTAGCATTCACTAGCATAAATCAATTTTGTCCAACATACTAAAATAATTGTTCAAAATCTAATTTAAAGTTGCCAAAAATAAGCCATAAAGGGTTTGGCGAAGTAAGTCGTGCTCGCCAAACCACTCGACAAACTACCCATTGATCTCTTCCATCTCTCTTTTACCTTGGCACTGGGCATCCTCAAGTTCTGTAACTTTGGGCGATCTATCTTTGCATCGTGGAACTGCTCGGTGATTCGCCGACTTATCTTTTACATCACCGACTTGGTTTCTTACCTCAGGGCTAGCACACTAGAACTTTAGGCGGTCAAGCTAGCCACTCGGTGACTCGCCAAGTGCTCTTGGCGATCACTAGGCTTGCCTTTCTTCATTTCTTTAGTTTATTTTGTTCCTTTTTTCTTGTTAGTGTACCTCCTTTATTCCTTAATCCATATACCTGAAAGTCAAGGATTCAACATCAATTTATGGCACAAATTAAGCATTTGAGGACACTAAATCTATATAAATAAGGCCCTAAATGAGTCCAAATCTCGGACTCATCACTTATGCCTCTAGACAAATTATATATTCATGAGAAGAATTACCCGACTCATGATCCCGAGTTTTTTGTTGTATTGTTTGCTTTGATAATATGGCGTCACTATCTCTATGGTGTTCATGTTGTTGTGTTCACCGATCACAACAGTCTTTAGTATGTTTTCACTCAAAAGTATCTTAATCTCAAACCGAGGAGGTGGTTGGAGTTACTTAAGGATTATGGCATTAGTATTCTCTATTACCCAGGTAAGACTAATGTTGTTACTGATGCTTTCAACAGTTTATATATGGGTAGTACTACCCATTTTCAGGAAGGCAAGAAAGAATTGGCCAAAGTTGTTCACAGACCTGCGCGATTGGGAGTCTTGTTGTTAGATTCCAGTGAAGGTAGAGTGGTGATGATGAATGGGGCTGAATCATCGCTAGTGTCTGAGGTGAAGGAAAAATGAGACCAAGACCATATTTTTTTTGAATTAAAGGAAAATATTTATAAGCAAAAGGTGATGACTTTTGAATGAGGGGGGGATGGTGTGTTGAGATATTAAGGTAGATTGTGTGTACCAAAGGTGGATGAACTCCAAGAAAGGATCATGGAGGAAGCTCATAGCTCTAGATATTCAATCCATCATGATTCCACAAAGATGTATTGTAACTTGAGAGAATTCTGTTGGTGGAGTTGTAGGAAGAGGTGTATTGTAGAGTTCGTCGTTAAGTGCCCGAATCACAAACAAGTCAAGGTAGAACACCAAAGGCCGAGCGCTATGGCTCAGAATATAGATATTCTAAAATGGAAGTGGAAGATAATAAATATGGATTTCATAACTTGTTTGTCACGGTCTCGCAGCCAGCATAATTTGATTTGGGTAATTGTAGATTAGATGACTAAATCAACCCATTTGTTGCCAGTAAAGACTACATATTCAACAGAAGGTTCTGCCAGATTATATATTCAAGAGATATTCAGACTTCATGGAGTTCATGTGTCTATCATTTCAGATAGAGTTTCACAATTCACCACACAATTTTGGAACTCCTTCCCGAAAGGTTTGGGTTTGAAGGTAAATTTGAGTATTGCTTTCCACCCACGGACTGATGGTCAAGCAAAAAATACGATTCATACTTTTGAGGATATGTTGAGAGCTAGTGTGATTGATTTCAAAGATAATTAGGTTGATCACCTACTTCTCATAGAGTTTTCATACAACAACAGTTATCACTCTAGCATGCAGATGTCTCCTTACGAGGTACTTTATGGGCAAAGATATAGATCCCCTATTGGATGGTCTGAGGTTGGTGAAGCTTGGTTGATAGGACCAGATTTGGTTCATCAAGCTATGGAGAAAGTAAAAATCATTTAAGAAAGGTTGAAACAAAACAAAGTCATCAGAAATCTTGTGCAAATGTTAGGAGAAGAGGTTTGGAATTTCAGGTGGATTATTGGGTTTACGTGAAGGGTTAACCCATGAAAGGTGTCATGAGATTTGGTAAGAAGGGGAAGCTCAGTCACAGGTATATTGGTCCCTAGAGGATATCCTGGAAAATTGATGATGTCGCTTATGGGTTGGAGCTACCGTCAGAGTTAGCAGCATTCCATCTGGTATTCCACATTTCTATGTTGAAGAAGTGTATGGGTGATCCTTAATTTATTATACCTACTGAGAGTATTGGTAACAAGGACATTCTATCTTATGAGGAGATACGTGTTCAGATTCTTAACCGTCAGGTTCACAAGTTGAGAACAAAGGAGATTGCATCAGTCAAGGTCTTATGGAGGAATTAATTTGTCGAGGAAGCCACTTGGAAGGCTGAGGAGGATATGCAGAAGAGATACCCACATCTCTTCCCTTCCAAAGAATTTCCAGACCAAGGTACTAACTCTTTGTAAGCACTCTTTAAGTTGATATACTGAGTTATGTAAATTGCATGTTGTGTGCTTGAATTGGGGTTTCTAAATGATGTCCACCCATGTTCTACTTAGTGTGATCTCATTTGAGGCCGAATGTTCCCAAGGGGGAGATATCGTAACAACTTGTATTTTGGTCAGTTTTTATGTTTTGGGTCAGCTACAAACGACCATAACTTTAGTACAAGATGAGTTAGGTAGCCCATGAGGTATCAAATCGTAGGTCTTTGAGTCCTATTTCCAATGCCACCAAGTTTGCTAAACTTTGAGTTCGGATGAAGGAGATATTACAATTTGAGTGTAGCCTCTCTATATAGAGCCTTTTCATCCGTGTTAAGGAGGGACATTTTGGTCTTTTCCTTACCCGACTAATCCTAAACGTTCTCCTCACACAACTAGTGGTCTAAGCTTATTGAAATGAGTTTTTCATTCTTTAAAAAATGCTTAAGGGAGTTAGAGCAAAGTTCAAGAGGAGAAAAGAAGAGTTTTCAAGAGTTCTTCAAGGATTTGAGGAAAACACCAAGAACTTAGTTCTTTCAAGGTATGTGAGGTTTCTCATAGTTATGAATTTGTTCATTCTCACACAAAGAATGTGTTTCATTCAGTAAATTGTCCATGAAATCGTTTATGTAAAGGTTCTTGAGGAAATTCTTGAATTTTTTCTTCATTCTTAGTCAATGGAGTCAAGTTGAGTTCTTGATGTGAAGGTTTTGCGAATGAGTGTTGTTCTTGATGGATATTGTGTGGGTTTCATTGAAAATGTTCTTGATTTATGAAAAAATTGTGAAATTGGGCAATGAAATTGTATGGGTATGAAGTGAATCGAGTTTAGGAGAGAAAGAGAAGATCGGTCAAAAATATGTGCCCAGGTCCGCATTGCAGAGGCGTTTACAAGTTTCAATACCCTGATAATCATCCCCTTTCCGCAACGCCTAGAGGATACAGAGTCTTCTTCATCAGAATTTATTTTTATGACAAAAAATTAAATTTTATATATGTGTCGCGCGAGTGCTTTCTAATTCGTGTCATCTCTCTCTTCTTATTACTAATTATCTAAGCCTTCATTCTTCATTAAGAGATACTATATACAAATCATGGCTCTTAAATTCACTTTTCAAATCAAGTAAAGTTAAGTGGAAAGTTCAAAGGTTCAATTCATAAACACTTAAGAGTTTCAGATGTTATTTATATATATATATATACTTATGTACCTATGTTGATTATTAGACTAGAAATATAAGTTCATAAGTGCATGTTGTCAAGAGTGTAACACGTCTCATGTTTCAAAAATTATTTCAATCAAGTAAGAAGTTCATTCCTTGTAATGGGTAAATTGAGCATAAAGTTATATCAAATATTTTGGGAGTTGTATCGAGCATCGAGTTGGGTAAGAGTCTCTTATGATTCGAAAGTCTCATAGAATTACGTAGACAACGTAGGATAGGATATCATTGATTTTTCATGTGATTCCTTACTGCCTCTGAGAAGGACAATTAGATGGATCCATAGTCACGATATCATCCTATACCCTCCGGCAAAGTATAGGATGGCCCTGGCAACGTGAGGAAAAACGTTGTATCATTACTAGGTTCATGGTAATGGTTGTCGGTTAGAGAAACTACCCACAAGTAAAGTATATTATTGTCATGTTATTTTCATTGTATATTATATTGTAAAGTTTAAATGGTTTTCATTCCATATTCATGTATTGATCTTGTTATGTTGTTTTCAGTCCTTCAAGCCAGTAAGTTGTTTACTCTAACCTTATCAAATACCAGCACATTCAATATATTGACGTCGTTAGACCTGCATCATTTCATGATGCAGATACAAGGTCTCTTTGCTTCCCAGAGACTTCATTTCATTTCATTTAGTATATTTGGAGGTGTTGCGGGTCTTGTGCATACCGAACATTGAATGAAAAAAGAAAAATTAATTAGTTAATTTGTGTCTTTACTCATTGTATATATTTGACCAGTTTTCCAAATGAATTAACTCCTTGGAGAACTTCTAGGAGACTCCATTTTCATTCAGTGTTCGGTATCCACATTGGAGGGTAAATTACTCCTTAACAAAGGCGACTTTGTATAAAAGGGGACTCGAACCTGAGACCTCTTTGTTAAAATGAAGGAGTACTTACCACTCCACCACAACTCTTGTTGGTGAATTATCTAATTACCTTAATTCTACTAAATAAAACTCTAATTAGGCTACAATATGATTTTTAGGTGGAATTCTTAATAAAATCCAATCAAAGTGATACTTTTGATAACCAGACGAAATGATTCTTTTTTTAAGGTAACATAAAAAAAAAAAAAAAAAATCTGTTATAAAAGTTGAATAATCACCTATGAATTTTTAAACTTGCTTCTATATATATTTATCATCTTTACATACGCTGATCTAAATTGAAAATTTTCTTCAGCTCATTCATTAAATATAGTTGACACTACTTTTGTGATATCTCAAAATAGAAATGGTTTAATAATGTATATCTTATCAAATGTGAATACTTAAATCAATAAAAAGAAATAGAACCACTCATTACCAATTATTTTTGGAAATTAGATTTTATCTCGTTTGTTCGATGTTGAATTAATCACTTATACTTAGTAAGAAATATTTTCGGGTCTAAGAAAAAATTAAAAGTATAAAAGAATAATGTTAGTTATTTTTTCTGTTAAATCTGATACGATAACTAAAACAAGAATGATCTTTAAAATATGAATCTTTTAAATGAAATAGAATATTTGTAAGAGATAGTTCATTAAATAACTACAAAAGAAATGAAGAGTACATCATTAAATAAAGAGAAGAAAGAACTTACAAATTGTTGACTTATTTTGGTCAATTGGATTCCATCATTGTCATTGTCATTGTCATCAACGTCCTCTTCAGTGTTTTGAATCTTTCTTCTCAGCTGCAATAGAGTTGAGTTGTGTGATTGAATTAGAGGGATTGTTGAAGCATTGTATTTATAAGAGAGACAAGCGGCTTGGGCTTTCTAAAACCTAGTACAAACTTTTAAAACCTAATTTTCTCACAATTAGAGGTAGTAATTTTAGCCAATATTTATAAATCGGCCCATGTAAGGTTGCAATTTTACCCAATAATTGTAAATTTGCCCATCTAATTAATCCATATTTAAACGAGTTGGATAACTTATATTTTAGTTGCGTAAATATGAGTTTCATTATATTATTAACCCATAAAATTATGAACAAATCGTAACACCCCGTATCTAAAAGAGGGAACTTAGAAACTTTTAGAAACTCCAGGTGTCACCCACGAGGGGCCAACCACGCCCCGTAGGTGGGTCTCGTGAATGAGCACCCTAAAAATCTGCCTAAGACAGTACCTACATCAGGAACCACGCCCCGTGGATAGGTTCACGGGCCATGGATATGGGGTCCATCGATGGACAATAATATCTGTCAAGACCACGCCCGACCAGGATGAATCCTAGGTCCATCCACGGTCCGGCGGCGGGGTCTCGTGGGTGGACTTTTGCGACTGTTATTTTGAGGACACAAGGGTCATTTCCGGATTTAATTAGGATTAAATGGTGTTGTTTTACCCTAGTCTAAACCACTTATATAAGTAATTTAGACCCCTAAATTAAGTCATTTAATTCATTCTCTCAAACTCACAAAAAGAATTAGGTTTCTCTCAAATAATTCTCTCTCTAGAAAGTTGGAGAAGAAGAAGAAGGTTCAAGCTAGGTCAAGTCAAGTCTCTATTCTTCCAAGCTTTGTGGGCTTTGTAATAAAGGTGTGATATTTTATTTCATTCATGGATCCTTTCATCCATGAAGCCCCAATGTTTTCCCCAATTTAGAAGAAGAATTCCCCAAGTCAAATTAGAGTTTCTTCTAATGTTATGGGTTATGATCCAGTAGAGTAGATTATGGTTGTTTATGATTGTTTATGATGGATTACATGTTTTTAGTATGATTGTACATGTATCCATGCTTAATCTATTATTATAAGATGAATTTGATATAGTTAGGTTTTATGCCATGAAAGGGGAAATTTAGGGCTTAGATGTGATCTTGTAGGATTGATGAATTGCATTATAGATTACTTGAGATATAAGCATATAGATATGAATTTCTTAAGAGTAAAGCTTGTAGATATGAATTGAATTATACTAAAGTATATATGATGAATCATGATTAGTAGTGCTTGATATTGAGCCTATATGATTATTTATGATTAGAATTGCTTAATAATGAAGCATGTGATTAGAATGTCTTGAGATCTAGACATATGAGGTGATTATGAGAAGTATTGCTTTGACAGTAAGGCTTGTTCCTATGAATGTTGATTGCTAGGTATTTGAGAGTAAATCTAATATGATGAATAATGAATGTTAAGTCTTTGAGAGTGAAGCTCATATAATTGTTAAATGCTAATGATATGATGTGGAAGGGATACTCCTCATAATGCATTGCTAAGCATGATTGCATGAGCGTGAAAGGTTTACTCACATAAATGATTCTAGGTTGAAAAGATAGCTCACCTAAAATGAATCTAGACTAAAATGCTTAATGAATGATGAGGCTAGAGGCAACTACTCATGACCTCCCTCTGTTAAGGATATGAGGCGATTACCATACTCCTTAGAAGTGAACAAGAGGTGATTTCCCACGTTCTTATGATGATGAATGGACATGAAGGCACGAACCCATGATCCTTATGAAATGATGTGGAGGCAAGTACCCGTGTCATATGATGTGATTATGGAGGTGAGTATCCGCGATCTTAAAGTAAGTAAGGAAAGAGGCGAATACCCCTTAGCTTTTATGAGTTAGGCAAATAAGAGAATCCCCATGTCTTTAAAAGTAAGTGTGAATGATGTAATTACGATTATGAAAATGATAGCTTCGTCTAGTATAGTAAGGTGTTTTTCATTGATAGCCTTGAATTGGTAAATCTAACCATTCATGAGTGATGATATTTCTTGGATAGTAGAGGGATACTCTACCATGAATAGTAAGAATGACTAAAGAGGGACTAGCCCCTAATCAAAGTAGCATGTTTATGATGAAACAAGCTTACTTCAAGGATGTATTGTAAGTATGTTTAGATATGAGATAGATTTTATAATGATAGCCTAGCTTGGATTTTTAATTGAATTGGTTTTCTTGATATGTATGAATAGAGGTGAAGACCTACGTAATGAGAAAGAACAAGTTAAGGTTACTTGAGAAGTGTTCCTCTTATTATATGACCATTTATGTGCATTGAATATGCTTCTGACTTATGTTGTTATCTCTTATGATTATGGTATATGTCTTGTGTTGACTAATGCATATGATATGCTAATGCTGATGATTTATGTTAGCCATCATATTTTGTACATTTTTGTACTAACGCTTACTGTTTCCTACATTCTTATCAAATGTAGGGTCCGACGATATTGACTTCCATCCCCGTGGCTAGGTTCATAGTAGAGCAACGAGTAAAGATTTAGTGAGTCCTCATAGCATCGAAGACTTGATCACCTTTCCTTTTATGTCTTTCATTTATGTTTAGAACTATTGTATGGGTTGTGTCCCTAAGACTATTCAAATTTTAGATGGTTTGGGACAAGTGTAAAGACTTCCGCTTCGTTTTATTAGACTTTGATATTGTTGAAAATGTTTTAAATTTCCGCACCATTTTCTATTATCTTATGTTATGATATGTTAAGTGTCTTGTATGAGGCCTCTCGAGGTCTTGTACGCCTTGTTACATCTAGGGGTACCCCTGGGTCGTGACACAAATATGGATAAAATATGGGTATCTATATACAAACTCACATTTGTAAATAGAAAAAAATCCTTAAAAATAAAATAAAATGTATTTTCATATCAATAAAAACAAACCAATGCATCCCTCTCGCATTATCTACTCACCCCTACTTGATTAACTCAATCTACTCCAACCGACATACCATACCCGTACTCACCCCTCGGGTGAGGGATCGAAACCTGGATATGAGTCAAAAGTTAGTGTCAGGGTCAAGAATCAGGTCATGGGTATGAAGTTATGGTCAAGAATGGGATTTAGCTCATAGGTCGGGTTTCAGGATCGGGGTCAGGATCTAGTGTTAGGTCATGGGGCCGGTTCGTGGTTTTATATTGGGTTCTAAGTTAAGAGTACGGTCCTAGGTGGGGTATGGATCAAAAGAAGTATTTTGTGTCAAGATCAAGAGTCAGGAGTCAGGTCCTAGTATCTTAATCAAGATTGAGAGTCAAGTCTCAAATCGAGGTTGAAATTGAGAGGCAAGACTCGAGTGAGGGTTGAAAGTTGAGGTCAAGGTAGGGTCCTAAGTACCTTGTGAGAATTTTTTCTCTGGTCAATAGTTTGGTCTCACATCAAGAGTCGAGTCTTGGCTTAGGTTCAGTGTCTAGAATCGAGTCCTGGATCAGATCTCATGTCTCGATTTGAGAGTTGAATTTTGAGTTCGGTCAAGAATTGAGTCCCAAATTAGAATTTTCATTGGTTTCCAATTCAGGGATTGGGAATTGGTCTTGGATCCAACTAGAGATTTAGAGTCAAGTTTTGGCTCGGTTGTCGAATCATGGGTCGAGGTTGGGAAGAAGACCTTGGGTCGAGTTAGGTGGTGAGTTTGAAAGAAAATTTAAGAAAGTATTTTTTTTAACTTTATATGGGAAAGTCATTCTCTTAAAATTGGAGAAAAATAAGTCCATTTAGAAATTATCATCCGAAATATTTAAGCAACCGAAATATGAGAAGATTGAAAAATATTTTATTTACACCAAACACATCCTTGAAGTAATCATTTTATCGTTTAAGCTGATCAATTATCTCAGTTAAATGTTTAAATTTTTTTATTTTAGGAATTAAAGTGTAAGAATCATTTTACCCAATTCATTTCTTTACTCGTATTTACAATGATGGATTACAATAAAATTCCTTTTTAGCTCAATTCATTTTCGATCCGATCCAATTCATGCCCATTTCCCCCTCCCCCCCACCCCACAACCTCCCTTACAAAATGTGCTGGATACTATTATTGGGGGGGGGGATAATTAGATTGAAATACATGATACAACTATTATATATATTGACAAAAGAGCAATAAATGAATTGAGTGCTAAATTGTATCCACTCTATGAGACTAAACTCTGAACAGAAACTATGAAAGGAACAAAACAAATAAAAAAAAGAAAATGGACTTAGAAAAACCAAACTAATACAAAGAAAATAAAACATTAATTTGGTTCTCCTCTCTTTAAATCTATGTTTCCTACCGAATAGTACTCTCTATGTCCCAATTTAGTAGGAGTGTGCAAAAATCAACCGATCGATAAACTATTCCAAAATAAATATGCTATTGGGTTAATGGTTTTTTAATAGTTCTATAAAAAAATTATCAAGTTATCAGTTTAGTTTTGGTTTTTAATATTGAATTATTTATAAACTGATAACCCGTTAAGACTATAGTAATTTACTACTTTATCCCTACATAAATATTAAATATTAATGTCAATACCTTACTACTTAATGACTTTGCCATTTGGTCTCCAATTTACACATCACAATGACTTTGAGTTCACAACTTCACGTTATATAAAGCGTCAAAAATATAAAGTAAGAATTCTATTCCTCTTAATTTCTCTTTGTGTTACACTTACATAATTCTTTTCATGTTAGTTATTAATGTATATTTGTAATGTTTTATTATTGTCTCGTCGCGTCAAATTATTGACGAAGTCATCTATTTATAAGCATTTTATTATTGGTTAAATAAAAAATCGAACCGTTAAGGACCAAAATCGATAAAAAAATATCTTATTTATTTGGTTATTCATTCAGCGTATTTAAAAATAAAAAATTGAATCGATAATACATAAAATCAAAATGAATGATGCTTACCCCTACATATTAGTTAGACACTTTCTATTATACACAATGATTAGGAAATCATTAATAGATTGATCAACTTTACTATTGTCCCCTTATTCATATTAAATAGCCTTTTGAAAAAAGAAATTAATTCTTAGATCTTTAAAATTTGTTTAAACCTCGAAAGGCCATATTAATTTTACGAGTAAAATGGAGAAAATTTAATTAATTCTATCCTGATTTAGTAAGTGATAAAATAATATGAGACACATATTTATAGTAAAATGCCCTTCTAATATGGGATGGAAGGATTATTAGGTTCAAAAGTCAAAGCATATTACTTAAGCTATAAATCTAGTGAGAAAGGTCAACATAAATTATTACAAATTGATCATTAAACATTAGGGGATGCAAAATCGCAAGTTATATAAATACTAGAACTAATACATGATGTTTTTTTAATAATAAGGGGGGATAAGATAGAAAAATGTTTCGGGATTTATTTTAGGGATATATATATATATATATATATATATTAAATAACGTAATTATTTTACAATAAATATAGTCATATTGTAACGACATGTTCCCGTCGTTTTTTAAAAGGCAACAGAAAAAAAATTTCGACCGAAAAACTTTTTCGTAGTAACTTAAGATTTTCCAACCTAGTGAAGATTTGGATGAAATTGAAGTCATTAAGGTCTAGGGAATATGGTAACAATTGGGTTATATAATTATGAATTTGATCACATTAGTATATAGATAAGACGTTAAGGAACTCGTATGACTTTACATAATTGAATTCCGGCGAGTAGAACTCCCGAAATTGATCGTAGTGTGAACGGTTATATTCTGAGTGTCATTGGTTGAAGGTGTGTTGTGAAATGGGGTCTTGGAATTGTTAATTTTGCTCACTGGTTTCGTGCAAGCCGCTGGGGTGGGATTCTTCCCGCCAGGGCGGGACCTCTGTAGCGGGGAGAGTGACACCATGGTGGGGCAGACACAACTTAAAGTCGGAAATAAGCCCCAAAAACATTTTATTCTGCACTTTTCAACTTTGAGAGCTAGGACACGACCCCAGGTGCTTTCTTGACCCTTTTTCATCATTCTTAAGGCTAAATGTATGATTTTAACTCCCCAAATCTATTTTTCAATCCATAAAACGTAATCTAATGGGTAATTATTGATGTGGGAGGGTTTTGATCTAGAAATTAGAGTGGGAAAATCCCTAATCTAGCTATGGGAATCATGGGTTTGATCTAGTATTGATAGTATTGACTTTATTCTGGGTAATTAAGTATCCTTTATTGATCCTAGCATTGTATTAATTTTTTGTAGACCAAGAACAAGCGGAACAAATCCGTAAAGGGAAGCAACAAGTTTCTTAGGGGATTCATGCTTGTTTCGAGGTAGGTGATAGTTGTGATTTCATGATTGTGTGATATAAGTTCGTTCTTGCTTTATTATAATACGTGTATGTATGCGAATGTTGCATTATTGATTACACTAGTTGTAAATGAGATAGATGAATGATGAATGCCATGAATCATGACTTGATTGTATGATTAGGAGAATGTACTTGTGATTGTGATTGTGGCTTGTTGAGTTGATCGGGTGTTGCGTTCCAACACACTAACTTGGATCGATTGCCATGTTCCGGCATAAATATAGGATCAGTTTCCACGTTCCGGCAAAAACCTTGGATCGGGTACTACATTACGGTAGGCTAACTGTTTGGGTTTGGGTTCAATGAGAGGACCAATGAGATGACATACTTGTGTATCTTGAGAAATGTGAAATTGTACGTTGTTCGTAAATGATGATGATATTGGATATGTTTGGTGTATGCATGTTATTATTATGTTGTATTGGCTTATGTATGTTGCACTTAGTGGGATAACCGTGTGATACTACCAGCACACCGTGGTTGTGTACTGATACTGCACTTGCTCTTTCTTTGTTGAGTACAGGGCATCTTCAGGCGGCTATTGACAGACCTTGCTTAAAAGATCAGTGATCGCTTTGAATTCAAGGGTGAGCTAGTTCTTCCGGGCTACCATGAGTTCTCTTTCTCTTTATGTCCATATTTTCAGACTTAGACTTTCTAGTTAGTTGTTAGTACATTAGTTTGGGGTTGTAACCCTTTCTGTTTAGAGTTATGGTTGAACTTTAGATGTTTTGGTACTTTGACTTTCAGGTTCTAGGCGTATTTTTCCGCATTTATTTAGTTGTTAAAATATTGGTTTGGAGTTTATGGGAACTCCCTATTACTTTCCTTAGTATTTAACTTGCTTCCGTAACTTTAATGCCTTAGTATTTTGATTAAGTTGGTTAGCTAATTAGTATAAATGGTTCTCCCACTGGAGGGTTGGTGTGGGTGCTAATCACGATGGTCTAGGTCGTGACAAAGTTGGTATCAGAGCCCTAGGTTCGTTGATCTCAATGTTCCAAAATGAGTCTAGTAGAGTCTTGCAGAATGATACGAAGACGTCTGTACTTTTCTTCGAGAGGTTATAGGACTTTAGAAAATCTCTCTACTTTCTTGTCTCCTTTCGTGTTATAACTTCATACCAATTGGTATCTGGCGAATCAAATTGGTATATAATATCCTTCACTCTTCTATCCACTGATGGTTAACACTAGATTCAATAGTGCCAGGCCCGTAGCTCCCATCAATGCCCCAGCTGAGGAATCTGTAGCGAGAGGTCACGGTCGAGGCAGGGGTAGAGGAAGAGCTAGGGTTAGAGGTCGAGGAAGAGTGGAGCCTACTAGGGATGGAGCACCAGTTGGAAATGATCCCATAAATGAGGCCCCTCCTACGCACCATGAAGAGGTAGAGGAGAATATTGAGGTTGATAATGAGGAGAATGTAGGACAAGAGGAAGAGGTGCAGGCTGAGACAACATGTATTCCTCACATAGACCCAGTGTAGGCTCAGCAAATCATGTCATTCTTGAAAGGGTTGGTTGGTCCTGGAGTGCTTCCCTCTATTCAAGAAACTCAAGATCCCGCTAATCCTTCTAGTGCTATCACTGTCCCCAAGGTGGGAGGAAATGTAGGTAATGATGCTTTCTTCCGTCCTTTATTGGGTCCTGTTATGACTGTTAATGAAAATGAGATGTTGACCAAGTTTTTAAACTTGTAACCGCCTGTGTTCCATGGTTTCGAGAGTGAGGATGCGTATGAGTTCTTCCTAGATTGCTATGAGAGGCTACATAAGTTGGGATTTATCCATCAACATGGGGTTAAGTTCGTGACTTTTCAGCTTCAAGATGAGGCTAAGCAATGGTGGAGAGCTTACGTGGAATGCAAATCTTCAGTTTTACCCCCACTCACTTGGACCCAGTTTCATGCTCTATTTTTGGAGAAGTATGTGCCTTGGATGTTGAGAGATCATAAGAAAGATGAGTTCATGGCTTTGGATCAAGGTGGTATGTTTGTGGACGCTTATGAGGCCAAGTTACATGCCCTGTCTAGATAAGCTACGCAGTTGGTGACTACTAAGGAAGAAAGGATCCATTTATTTATTAAGGGACTAAATTTTGAGTTGCAGGTATTATCTGTTCATATGACCTCTACAGGGAGGAGCTTTAATGAGGTAACAAACTTTGTTAAGAAAGTGGAGGGTGTGAGGCGAGACGGTTATGCTAAGGCATTGGCTAAAAGGGCCAAGAACTCAAGTAACTTTCAAGGTTCTTACTCCAAGGGGTTAGGGAAGCCAACACTTGCAGCCAGGACAATTTAGTCCGATATGCCCGCCTCTACAAGTAATTACTCAGGAACTCCACCTCATAAATTGATTGAAGATAGCCAGGGAGTCGCGCCTTCGACGGGCAGCAGGCCATCTTTTGATCGTATTTTCTATAATTATGGATAACCTGGAATATGAGGAAAGATTGTCCCCACCCACGTATGATGGATTCCGCGCAGCAACAGACTAATAATGGTCGAGGGCATCCACAAGGTGGGGGAGGAGGAAATTAGAAACGCCGCGGAGGTAGGGGAAATAGTAATGCAAGTAGGTACAGTGCAGCCAGGCAGGATAGTCGCTCGTCATGAGGATAGGGCTAAGTGTTATGCTTTTCCAGGCAAGACCGAGGCAGAGGCATTTGATGCAGTGATCACATGTACTATTCTTGTCTGTGACCGGATGACTAATATGTTATTTGAACCGGGTTCTACTTATTCTTATGTGTCCATGAGATTTGCCGCAACATTTGCTATGATTTGTGATATACTTGATGCCCCCATCCATGTTTCTACCCTATTTGGAAAGTCTGTCATAGTCACTCATGTCTATCGTTCTTGTCCTATTTTGTTTATGGGTTTTCAGACTTTGGTTGATTTGGTGATTTTGGACATGACTGACTTTGATATAATCTTAGGAATGACTTGGTTGTCCTCGTATTATGATGTGTTCAATTGTAATACTAAGTATGTAACTCTAGAAATTCCGGGAAGGGAAAATTTAGAGTGGGAAGGGGTGTACAAGCCTAAGCAAGCTATGATCATATCCTCCATTCGGGCTAGGAAACTGGTAGGGAAGGGTTGTTTGGCTTATTTGGCTCATATTCAGGATGTTGAGGTTGAGTCTCCATCTATTAAGTCCATTCATGTGCTGTCAGAATTTAGAGAAGTGTTTCCTAATGATTTGCATGGTATGCCTCCAGATAGAAATATAGATTTCTGCATTGATTTAGAGCCTGGTACTCGTCCCATTTCCATCCCTCCATATTGCATGGCTCCAGTAGAATTAAGAGAGCTTAAGGCTCAAATCTAAGAACTTCTTAATAAAGGATTTATTCATCCTAGTGCTTCCATGTGGGGTGCTTCAGTTTTGTTTGGTAAGAAGAAGGATGGTAGTGTGAGGATGTGTATAGATTACAGACAATTGAATAGGGTCACCATTCGAAACAAGTACCCATTGCCTCGCATAGATGATCTTTTTGACCAATTACAAGGTGCATCAGTTTTCTCTAAGATCGATCTAAGGTCTGGATACCATCAGTTAAAGATTAGGCTGAGGATGTGCCCAAAAAGGCATTTAGAACCCGCTATGGGCACTATGAGTTATGAGTTTAATGAGCGGTGTGTTCAAGCCATTTCTTGATTCATTTGTCATAGTCTTTATTGATGATATTTTGGTCTACTCAAAAAGTGAGGAAGAGCATGCTGACTATCTATCTTAGTATTATTCTGGGTGTTCTTGGGAAACAAAGGTTGTATGCAAAATTTGCGAAGTGTGAATTTTAGCTGACTTTGGTTGCATTTTGGGGCATTTAGTTTCAAAAGAAGGGGTAATGGTAGATCCCCAAAAGATTGAGGAGGTTAAGAACTGGGTTCCTAGCTCTGTGATGGAAATTAGGAGTTTTGTGGGGCTCACTAGCTATTATCGTCGATTTGTGAAGAACTTTGCTTCTATTGCCACTCACTTGACAAATTTGACCAACAAAGAGGTACCCTTTAAATTGAATGGAAAATGTGAGGAGAGCTTCCAAAGGCTTAAGACTCTCTTGACCACTGCATCTATTCTAGCATTACCGGTTGAAGGTAAAGATTTTATTATTTATTGTGATGCTTCACATTGTTGTTTGGGTTTTGTGTTGATGCAGGATAAGAATGATATAGCTTATGCATCGCGTCAATTGAAGGTGCATGTGAGAAATTAGCCAACACATGATTTGGAGTTAGAAGCGGTAGTGTTCGCTCTTAAGATCTGACGGCATTACCTCTATGGTGTTAAGTGTGAGGTGTTTACTGATCATCGTAGTTTGCAGCATGTGTTCACTCAAAAGGATCTGAATTTGAGGCAGCGAAGGCGGATGGACTTACTCAAGGATTATGATGTGACCATTCAATATTATTCGAGTAAGGCTAATGTAGTGGCAGACGCTTTGAGTCAAAAAATGGTAAGTATGGGTAGTTTAGCTTGCTTGAGTGTAACTAGATGACCTTTGGCTAAGGAAATTCAGACCTTGGAGTCTAAATTCATGCAGTTTGGCATCTCAGAAAAAGATGGCGTGTTAGCCAGTATTGAAGTTAAGGCCTCGTTCATTGAGGAGATCAAGGCCATACAATTTGAGGATGAAAATTTGAATGAACTTCAAAAAAAAGTGATTGGTAAGGAACAAGAGACCACTCTTGATGTGGAGGGTGTGCTCAATTTTAAAGGAAGAATTTGTGTTCCTAGAATAGATGACTTGATTCAGAAATTGTTGGCAGAATCCCATGGTTCGCGATATTCTATTCATCCGGGTGTGACCAAGATGTACCGAGATTTGAAGTGAATTTTTTGGTGGCCGGGCATGAAGAAGGATATAGCGGAGTTTGTGGCTAAGGGTCAAAATTGTCAACAAGTGAATTATGAACATCAAAGGCCTGCATGTTTGCTTCAAAGAATGCCAATTCCGGAATGGAACTGGGAAAGGATAGCCATGGATTTCATGGTTAGTCTTCCCAAGACTTTGGGAAAGTTTGATTCTATTTGGGTAGTGGTTGATAGATTGACTAAGTCATCCCATTTTATTCCGGTAAGAATAGGGTATAATATTGAATAATTGGATGAGGTGTATGTGAAAGAGATAGTAAGAATGCATGGGGTGCCCCTCTCTATCATTTCAGATCGTGGTACACAGTTTACCTCCAAGTTTTGGAGAAAATTACATGATAAATTGGGCACACGACTGACTTTTAGTACAACTTCCATCCACAGATGAACAGGCAGTCAGAGAGGATTATTCTAGTGTTAGAAGACATGTTGAGGGCATATGTGATTGACTGTAGAGGGCATTGGGATAAGTTCTTCCCTTTGTGTGAGTTCTCTTATAATAATAGTTATCACTCCATCACTGATAAGGCACCGTTTGAGGCATTATATGGGAGGGGATGTAGATCACTCATAGGATGGTTCAAGGCTGGAGATGTGAAACCTTTGGGGGTCGATTTAGTGAAGGATGCTCAAGAGAAGGTGAGTAGTATTCAAACTAAAATTTTAGCAGCATAGAGTAGACAAAAGAAGTATGCAGACCATAAGGTAAGATACATGGCATTTCAGACCGGTGAGAATGTTCTTCTTAAGGTATCACCCATGAAAAGGGTGATGAGATTTGGCAAGAAGGGCAAGCTAAGTCCACGATACATTGGTCCCTTTGAGGTTCTTTAATGTGTAGAGCCAGTGGCTTATAGATTGGCTTTACCTCCTAACCTATCGGGAGTTCATCTGGTGTTTATGTGCCCATGTTGAAGAGATATCATTGTGACAGGGATTATATAATTAAGTGGGACGCAATTGTGCTAGACAAGGACCTCCAATATGAGGAGGAACCAATTGCAATTCTCGATCATGATGTATGGAAACTGAGGACCAAGAATATTAAGTCCGTGAAAGTTTGATGGAAGCATCGTCCAGTTGAGGAAGTTACTTGGGATACCAAGGGGGACATGCAAGACAGGTATCTCCAATTGTTCGTCGATTCAGATACTACTTCATTCCTTCCTTAGCCTTTTTTTTCGTAAGTTTGTCACTCAGGGACGAGTGATAGATAAATTTGTATCTATTGTAACGACCTGTTCCCGTCGTCATAGAAAAGGCAACGGGGAAAATTTTGGGCTGAAGAACTTTTTCGTAGTGACATAAGATTTCCCAACCTAGTCCAAAATTGGATGAAATCAGAGTCATTAAGGTCTAAGGAAATCTGGTAACAATTGGGTATCTAATTATGAATTCGGTTACATGAGTAGATAGATAAGACGTTAAGGAACCCGTACGACTTTACGGAATTGAATTCGGGTGAGTAGAACTCCTGAAATCGATCGTAGCGTGAACGGGTATTTTTTAAGTGTCATTGGTTGAAGGTGTGTTGTGAAATGGGGTCTTGGAATTTTTAATTTTTTTCATTGGTTCCGTGCAAGCCGCTGGGGTGGGATTCTTCCCGCCAGGGTGGGGCCGCTGTAGAGGGGCAAGTGCCGCCATGGCGGGGCAGATGTGACTTCAAGTAAAAAGTAAACCCCAAAAACATTTTATTCTGCACTTTTCGACTTTGAGATCTAGGAGAAGACCCCAAGTGCTTTCTTGACCAATTTTCACCATTCTTTAGGTTAAAGGTAAGATTTTAACTCCCCAAATCCATTTGTCGATCTGTAGAACGTAATCTAATGGGTAATTTTCGATGGGAGAGGGTTTTGATCTGGAAATTATGATGGAAAAAGCCCTAATTTGGGTATGGGAATCATGGGTTTGATCTAGGGTTGATAATATTGTATTTATTTCGGGTAATTAAGTCTCGCTTATTGATCCTAGCATTGTATTAATTATTTGTGGACCAAAAACAAGCGGAACGAATCCGAAAAGGGAAGAATCAAGTTTCTTAGGGGATTCAAGCTTGTTTCGAGGTAGGTGATGGTTGTGATTTCATGATTGTGTGACATATGTTCATTCTTGCTTCATTAGAATACGTGTATGTATGTGAATATTGCATTATTGATCACGCTAGTTGTAAATGAGATCGATGAATGATGAATGCCATGAATCATGACTTGATTGTATGATTAGGAGAATGTACTTGTGATTGTGACTGTGGCTTGTTGAATGAATCGGGTGTTGCGTTCCGACACACTAACTTGGATCGGTTGCCATGTTTCATCATAAACCTTGTATCGAGTACCACGTTCTGCTATGCTAACCGTTTGGGTTTGGGTTCCATGAGAGGACCAATGAGATGACATAATTGCGTATCTTCAGAAATGTGAAATTGTACGTTTTTCATAAATGATGATGATATTGTATATGTTTGGTGTATGCATGTTATTATTATGTTGTATTGGCTTATGTATGTTGCAATTAGTGGGATAGCCGCGTGATCCTACCAGTACACCGTGGTTGTGTACTGATACTGCACTTGCTCTTTCTTTGTTGAGTATAGGGCATCTTCATGTGGCTATTGACAGACCTCGCTTAGAAGATTAGTGATCGCTTCGAATTCAAGAGTGAGTCAGTTCTTCCGAGCTGCCATGAGTTCTCTTTTTGTTTATGTCCATATTTTCGGACTTAGACTTTCTAGTTAGTTGTTAGTACATTAGTTTGGGGTTGTAACCCTTCTTGTTTAGACTTATGGTTGAACTTTAGATATTTTGGTACGTTGCCTTTCAGGTTCTAGGCGTATTTTTCCGCATTTGTTTAGTTGTTAGACTATTGGTTTGGAGTTTATGGGAACTCCCTATTTCTTTCCTTAGCATTTAACTTGCTTCCGTAACTTTAATATTTTGGTATTTTGATTAAGTTGGTTAGCTTATTAGTATAAATGGTTCTCCCACTGGAGGGTTAGTGTGAGTGTCAATCACTATGGTCTCGATTGTGACACATATATTCATTAAAAAAACGCATGAAATTGTATGAACTATACACTAATTATACAATATAATTAACCAACAGTTATATAAAGTAAACACTAACTATACAATATAGTGCACCTATACATGAGTTATACACTGATTATATATTCTGATACACTGAAAAAGCTAAATATAGTTTAACTATACATGAAGTACACATTGACTCTCAATCCTTACCCTGACTTATCGGAAACAAGAAACATGTCCAATATGATTACATACAAGCCACACCTGAGGTCAACTTACCTTTCAAGTAATCTGAACCACACAAAGATCCAACAAGAAACAATCACATTATGTAGAAGTAAACCCGATCAACTCATGGAACCATAAACACATACTTGGTCCTCTTATGAAATCCAAACTTAAGTTGTTAGTGTACCAGTGTGGTACTACCAGAGCAATCCATAGTTAGTACCTCTATGGTACCCGAGTCATCTTTATGTAGTTAGTGTACTAGTGTGGTACCCGAGCCATCTACATATGAATATATTTGTACCAGATAAGGTACCCGATCAAACCATTAGTATATACTAGACGTGATATCTGAGTCAACCATAGGGATATATTGAACTAGGCGTGGTACTCGAGCCAATTATCAAACACAAACAATTATGCACAATCACAAACACCACGAACAATAACACTTGAAACTACAAGTCACATAACCTGTTAATTACATGAGATTATCAACATGTTTTCATGTCATATTGTTACCTAGGGTCTCCTCATTAGTCATACAAAAGCGATACAACAGACAACCAACATACACCATTATCCATTAGACCACATAAACCATCTTACCCTAGGAAACTTAGGGTTAACAATCAAGGAGTAGAGAACCACCCCTTTGCCATTATCTCGTCTCCCACCTACCAAAAAAAGAACAACAACCTATAACCATCTAGACTCCATGAATGAAGGCCTATGCATGCAATTCCAAACAAGAGTTGATGAACCTTACCCATGAACTTTTGACTACGTGAGAACAACCTATGCTGAACGAGCATGGGAAATCCTTCGGTTTTGTAACACCCTGCATGCTAGAACTACAAAATTATAGATTCTAGGAGTTGCAGGTGGCACCGACGGGTACCACCCATGGACCATAGGAGGACCTACTGTCCATTTTACAGGTCTGTGGTGCACCACCTACGACTCTTCCCCAGAAGCCTCAAAAAATTATTCTAAGTGTCGACCCACGGCCGGACCTATAGACCGTAGGTCAGGTCACAAACTGTGGTCCATATTCGTGGATCAAACCCCCAGTTTTAGCTCCCAGTCGCCGATCGATGGTTGACCAGCATAGATCATCGATCGATCCATGGTCCGTCGGTGACCCCGATAGCTTTTTAGTCGGGGATGGTTTGGTCTTTTCCTTATGCGTTGGCCCCTAAACTACATCATTTAACCCTTAAACTACATAGTTTTGGTTAGTTTTAGCCTAGAAACTTAACTAGAACCTATCCTAAGCAAATCATTCACCAAAACCTTACAAAAATTAGAACGGAGAAGGAGAAACAATCGACCAAACCCTAGTCCAAGAACGCAACAAGTTTTCATCAGTTTCAGCCCCAAAATCAAAAGATTTCTCCATGGAATTCGTCACCAGGTATGTGTGATTTCACTAGTGGGTTCCTTTCACCCATTAGGTCCCTAGATTTCAGTCAGAATCTTAATTCCCTTAATATTATCTAGACCTAGGGTTTCTTGAATGTTAGAAATTGTTAAGTCTTAGCTCTTAGAATGATCTGGATCATATTATCATGTTGTAGTATCATTTTTTTCTAGACTCATTCACAAACTCAGAACCCTAGCTATGTAGTTCTTTTAGTTTGTGAATTACACATGTCAGGTCAGTTATTTCAGTTATATATAAACATACCTCAGTCTTCGAATGCATTATTATCAGTATATTAATGTTTCATTCTCAGTTGCATGTCAATATTTTGAGCTATCCAGTATTACAGAAATTCAGTCATACAATGTTAATTTCACAATCAATTGGGAGAAGCTTAATACCGAGTGGACTAGGGTCGGTCACCCTGAAGTCCCAGAACTACGTGACTCTTAGGTTGTAAGTCCCCTCTATGGGCATCATTTAAGTAATCACGCCAGCATTCCTCTATTCCTCTGGCATGGTATATTGGGTCCTCTCGATGGGGCGTATACATCGGACTCCACATTTAGCTCATGTGGTTTTATGTCAATTATTAGCATCTCCCTTACAGTTAGGCAGACTCTATTGCATTGACCAAGTCACTAGTTACAGTTTAGTATTTAGTCTCAGCATGTTATAAACTTGGTAATTGCATTCAGTATTTCATGTTCAGTATTCTCAGTTTGTATCATGCTTATCCCATGTCATTGCTCAGATATGCCTTGATTCATTTATGTTATTGTTCAGTTTAACTCTACCCTGCATGCTTAGTACCTTTCAAGACGCATACTCTGTACTACATCTTCTCCTGATGTAGGTTCATTTTCTCAGCTTCCAGACCACGCATAGATCGGTTCCCGATCTTTAGTTCAGCAGCATCAGTGGGTAGTTCTCATTCTTCGAGGATAAGTGACATGACTATTTCCTTGCTTTTAACTTTAGTTTAAGTTTTGCTAGATCTAGCTAGGATCTATCCCATCATTTTTAACCAGTAGAGACTTTATTTCCGACATAGTTAGATTTAGTTATAGTGTTAGAGTTTGACTTTTCAATTGTAGTCAAACTCTCAGTTTTCTTATATTCAGATTTAGTATATGGATTTTTCCCATCATTTCAGATTATCATATGATTTAGCTTCCACACAGTGTTTATTGATTCAGTTTACTTTAGTATGCTTATGATATGCCAGTAGGTTTAGCTTGGGGTCACTCGTGATCCTAGGTCCCATGTCTGTGTTCAAGGGGGTAGCCTCGGGGTGTGACAAACTTGGTATCAGAGTACTAGGTTTAAGTTTCCTAGGATGTCTAAAAAGCCGCACTAAGTAGAGTCCTTTTCATGGGTGGGAAGTGCTCCACATCTAATGAGGAAGAGGTTGCAAAGTGTTTTAGGAAAGGTTCACTCTCTTTGTTACTCTTATCGTGTGTAAGGTATGATCTAATTCCTCGTTCTAACTCGACGTTATGTGTTTCAGATCATGCCTCCTTATAGAGCTTATGGAAGGAATGTGAATGCTAGAAATGCTAACGCAGCTCCTCTAGTCCCAAATCAGGAAGTTTGGAATGCAGAATTCAGGAACCCCATCCAACTTTTGTCTCAAAGTGTGACTAATCAGAAAAACCAGCAGGGTCAGTTCCTGCAAATGCTGGTGGTGGATTAGTGGCAGCCAGGGTTCGTGACTTCATTAGGATAAATCCTCCTGAGTTCTTAGGATTGAAGATTAGTGAGGATCCCTAAACTTCATAAATGAGGTCAAGAAGATCTTTGGAGTAATGCAAATGACAGGTAATGATAGGGTAGAGTTGGCATCCTATCAGCTGAAGAATGTAGCTCACATCTAGTATACTTAGTGGAAAGAGAACAGGGGTGCAGATGCAGCTCCTATCACTTGGGAATGCTTTAGTGAGACCTTGTTGGATAGTTTCTTCCCAAGGGAGTTGAATGAGGCAAGAGCTCAGGAGTTTATGAATTTGAGGCAGGGTTCCATGTTAGTCCAAGAGTATGGACTCAAGTTCACCCAACTCTCCAGGTATGCTCCTTACATGGCTGCCGATTCCAGGGCTCAAATGAACAAGTTTTTTATGGGGTATCCGACCTTGTTAAAACAGAGCGTAGGAATGCTATGTTGCTAGAAGATATGAACATCTCTAGGCTCATGACTCATGCTCAACCTCTCTTGCTCCCTTGCCTTGGGTTTAGGGGGTATCCTCAGGGAGTGATAGGTTTTTACCTTTTTTGCACGGTAATTCTTCTCCCTCGTTGCTCCCTTGCCTTGGGTGCCGTTGAAGGATTTTTTGATCAGTCCGCATATATGTTCTCCTAATTACAAAATGAGAGGAAAATAAAGAACGATATATTAAGTAGGTTGCAAAAAAAAAATAAGACTGTTATAGCGCCCTATAGACTGGAATAGCAGTGTTGCCACAGCGGGAAGCCTCTCACTATGGTGGGCTAACGTTCGCTTGGAAAAAATTCAAATTGGTCAAAACAATCGTTTGCTCAACTTTTAAAACCTCACAATTCCGTACTTTTGGGACTCTGCATGAGATGCCCTTCAGTAACAGTGGATCAGATTGTTACACTAAATAACTTAGAACTTTAGAATAACAATGCAACTTTAGATAATAGGTGTAGTTGGTAGGGTTATAAACTCATTTCACCTCAAACGCTAAAGTTATAGGTCCCAGTTATCAAAGGATCAATGTCATGTTCCAAAAATTGACGTGATGGTACTTACCTATTCCCACCAAGACAAGTCAGTCTCAACCCAATAATATAAAAAAAATGTTGAAAGTAAAACAAGAATAACATAAGAGAGGAAAACTTAGTCATTCTAATATATCCCAAAACCTAGTTGCCACGTGTACAAGCCATTGATTTATTAATACAGAATTGAAAGATAATTACAAGTCTTTATGTCTTTGTTTCTCAAATAGAAGAAAGCATAAGGTTAGGAATGAGAGTCCACCGGTATGACAAGCAACTATCTGCTAATGTATCCTCAGAAAGCCTCATATGTAACAAGAAGAAGAGCAATCACAATTCACACGGATCCAAGTTCGGAACCTACACAAGTGTAGAAGCAAAGAGTGAGTACCAAATAATATGGTACTCAACAAGTAACCTACCAAAAAGGTAGAACTAGCTATAAAATGAGTACTCTTTTCATCCCAACCGAACCTCCTCAAACCACAATCTGCAAAGAAATCAGCCCAATCGAACATATCACTAGCCGAAACTATTTCCCTTTGGATTTATACCATATCCTTAGCCGAAACCATTCCCCTTCGGCATAACTATCACATGTCTCATCATGTTGCAATAGAATCAATGTAAATAAATAATTTCACAACATAAGGAAGAGGCAACAATTCAAGAAATTCAAGTCCACCTTAATGCAACGCATTTCATCAATTAACAAATTAGGGTCCACAACAAGGAAATCACAACACATTATAATCAACACGTTGCCTTTTCATTATTCCCCTTTTTGTATCATTAATATCAATCAAGTTTTGTAAATGAACTTATTCTTTAAAATTATAAAATATATGTTATTTTTAATACAACAAACTAAATAATCAACAAGAAATAATCTCACAATGAATAACAAATCTCAATATAACTAATCCCAGTATAATTTCTCTCAGCATAAATAAATCACAACATAATTTGTGTTCAAATCAAATGACCCCTTAGAATGGTTAAACTTGTCATACTAGGTAATAACCATTTTTATTAGTGTAGTTTAACTTGTAATACTAGGTAATTACCATTCTAACATTACAAAATTATGTTTATCATTGACAATATTGTAACCATAAGTGAAGCATTCCCTAATTTCATGGTCTCTTGCTTTTATCTGAACAATACATCCTTCTCATTAGAGACTTTTGGAGTGACTATAAATGTAGAATTGGAAATTCCTCATAACATCAACACGACATCGAGAAAGTTAAAGAGGTGTGATGTTGTTCTCTTATAAAACCACATTCTTAGTTCATTCCATCACTCCAGAGAAATTATGCATAACTACATGTAAGCTCCACAATTATTATGTAAGAAAATTAATGGTAAAAATCACTTGCTGGAGACCTGTAAATTAAGACCACAAGGAGAATTCATAAACATATTTTGAAGGCTAAAATATTGATAAATGTTTTCAAGCATTGAAGCTAATTATATAAATGTACGTGTTTGGATAAAAATGTGATAATAGGTCATTTGTGCATTTCCTAGACAAGACCTATATATCTTAAATAAGATATTGTAATAAAAGGTGACGATCAAGATAAAAAATACATATAAAAAACATTGTGGAAAGTGCACAAAAATAATTTTGAGTAGTTTGAATACATAGCACAATCTACATTCAGATTTATTGGTAGAACTTCAATTCTGTTTGACATGTAATCTCTGCAGCATTAAGAAAAAAAGTTACTAGTAATAAGATTTATGCATGAAATTTATAACAGTTTAATTATAAGTAATAAGTAGAAAAAAATTCTGAAAGAATCAATAGTGCTTATTATTACTTACAAAATCAGAAACATAAAAGGAACAAGTTTGTGTAACACGGATTTGAAAAGAAGGAAAAGTGCAAAATTTTCATAGCTAGTGTATGTGTATACTGATTAGTCCACAAATTGGACTCATTTAGGACTATATTTTGATAGAATTAGTGTCCTCAAATGCATATTTCTTCTCAATATCTGATAAAAACCCTTAAGTTTCAGGTATTTGGAGTTTGAGGGAAAGCATGGACACTACTTAGCAAAAAGGAACAAAGGCAGCTGAAAAGAACAAAGAAATGAAGATCTGCGGATCGCTGAACCCATTCAGAAAATCACCAAAAGATCTTAGTCTCGCCTTTTGCTCCAGTAGGTTGAGCCTTGAAGGAAAGGATCAAATCGGTGGTGAAAATGAGAAGTCGGCGTATCGCCGAGCAATTCCACGAAACAGTACTTTGTCGCCCAATGATCCAAAACACGACGATACTGAAGGCTAACGCAAGATGGCGATGAAATACACCAAAGGGAAAATCGCCGAGTTGATCAGCGATTCAAACTAATGTCACCGAGTGATCTGCTGCAGCATAAATTTTTGAAAACTATAAATACCCGTTGAGAATTATTATTTTAGTATCGAATTTTTAGTTTTGAACAGTAATTTTTCAAACTTGGCTTCTATTTTTGAGTTCTAAGTTTGGAGAGGGTTTTGAAAGACTTGAAGGTTCAAAGGGTTTCAACTCCAAGATTTCGAACTTGGGTCTTGTGGATTTTTCACTCTTGACTTGTTTTGAGACTTAAATTTTCATACCCATTTGAATGTAAACTCATTTTTGTATAAATTTCTATCTCTTTAGCATGTCTAGCTAAAACCCCAATTCTTGGGGTGTGATTTTGTGAATATGGGTTAGATAAGTTGTTGGGTCTTGCTTGTTGGTGGTTTATTTTTTGTTTTGATGTGATTTCGTTTAGTAGTTGTGGTGGAACTTAATGAAATTATAGTTGCAAATGTGATTTCACCTTTGTATTTCGACCTGCTCGAGAGAGAGGACGTAAAACTAAGACTACTAAATTGATGACCAGTGCGAGTGGGTCGACATGAGGTTCACCTCGAGAGAGTGAACCCTAGTCCCATGTCCACACATACAACTCGAGAGAGAGAATGGGTTAAGGCGGAGGTTGTCATTCATGCGGCAAGTGGGTGTCCGAGAGGAACCCACTTGAAACGGAGTATGTTACTCGAGAGAGAGCTTATCCCCTTTAAAGTCTAGCCTATTCACAAATATTCAATGAATTCACTACCAAAAGCATGTACCCAATGATTTAGTCTATCCCGTATTCCTATCAGATCCCAAGAATCCCTTCCATATTTGTATCTTTCTTAATTTTTGTTGTTTTTGCTGAGTTTTGTTTACTTGTGGAAACCCCCAGTGTTAATTGACATTTTTGTATCACCCCTTTATTTAATATGTTTTATTCGACAATGTTTTTAGCAATGACTAATTAGAACTAAATTTTATTTTTCTATTAATTCTCAAAACCACTCCCTGTGGGAACGATCCCAACCCTTGGTTGGGTTATTATACTATTATACGATCATAGACACTTGCATTGGAAGTTGTGTCTGGATTACACAAACATCAAAATCGCACCGTTGCCGGGTAGTGGTATCGGTTGAGAATTTTTAGTTAGTAAAATTTTTGTTCTTATTAGTTGTAGTTCACTTACTTAATTTTCATATGTGTTTCTATTGTTTGTTTTGAAAACAAAAAGCATGAGTGTTAATGGCAGAAACGGCAGTCAGGTGGGCCACCAAGACGACATCGAAAATCTCAACGATGTCCAAGAGCCCAACATTAATGACCCCATCTCATGGGAGGTATTGGGGCCATCCGTTTACCTCCAGCCAAGGGAAATGTAATGTTCCACATAACAAGCACTATGTTGCAACTCTTGCAACTAAAGGGACTTTTCAGTGGATTGGCTCATGAGGATCCTCACGAACATCTTCGAAACTTCATGGACATGTGTGGACCATTCTCTTTCAAGAACATATCTCAGGAGTAAGTTCTGTTAAGGGAACTCCCTTTCTCATTAATGGGAGAGGCGTGCAAGTGGCTGGCAGAGTTGCCTCGCGAATCCATCACTTTTTGGGAGGAGTTGGTAACCGCATTTAATGTGCAATTTTTCCCTCCTTCGAAAATGATGACTCTTCGGGATAGCATCCAAAGCTTTAAGCATTTGGAGGGCGAGCCAATCCATGAAACTTGGTTGCGATTTAAAAAGTTGGTGCTACAATGCCCGACTCATGGTCTTCCCGACAATGTCTTGCTACAGTACTTTTACCAAAGCCTGGATTCGGTAAACAAAGGTGTCGCTGATCAACTTTCACCTGGAGGCCTGATACAGCAACCGTATGCAGTAGTAGCCCAACTCTTAAATGGCATGACGACCATCAATAGGGCATGGTACACTCGTGAAGACCAAGTCTCTCCTCTCACATTCAAGCTATCCAAGGAGCAGATGGAAAAAGATAATGAGAGAGACCAAATCATGGCCAAGATTATGACATAGCTTGACATTTTATCTAAAAATTTCATATTGGATGGTGCCCGTTGTGTCAACGTTGTGGGGTCGGGTGTGCAAATCCTGAGAAGGCAAAACTTGAATCTTTGTATAATGAGGAAGTGAACTTTCTTGCCAACCAAGGTGGTGGTTATCCTTCAAACTACCCAAGGCAGGGTGGTAACCAAGGTTGGGCTAGAGATGAAGGATGGATGGATCGTGAATAGAGAGATTGAAATCCTAATTGGAAGGATTGGGAGAAGGACAGGTATGTGCCTCCCCACGAGCACCAAAAGCCAAAGGATTCGGAGGGTGGTAGGTCCGAGGATATGCTTTCTCGTATCCTTAATAAAGTTGAAGGGCCAGACAAGATCTTGAAAGAGATGAAAGAGGATGTGTCGACCCTTAGCCAAACCGTTACCTCCCATTCAGTAACAATCAAGTAGCTGGAGACCCAAATGGGTCAGATGTCGTCTCACCTAAATCCAAGACAGAAAGGGGGTTTGCCTAGTGACACTATGGTTAACCCCATAAATGAGGTTTGAATGTGGACTTGCATCGTGCCACGACGTTAACTAAGGAGATGTTTGGGATGCAACCCAAAACCATTTATTGCGTTATTTTGCTTTGATAAAATAATGGTGTGTTGATTGTGCAGATGGAAGTGTGGAGAGTGAACGAAAAGTGCAAACTGGCGAGTTGCAGGTCCATTCCGTGAATCGCCAAAGGGTTCAGCGACCTCGAACCAGACCGCCATTAGACTCAAGACCAATTTACATTGGAGTCTGTAAAACTCGGCAACCTCAGGAAATTATTGGTGAATCGCCGATCATATTGGCGATCTAAACGGAGACCGTCGTTTGGACTCCCACAATAAATGGAGGTTCTGTAAAATTCAGCGAGGCAAATGACTACTTGGCGTTACGCCGAATAGTTCGGCAATTGGGATTAATGTCGCCAAATGAGCGAAAAATGGATGGATTTTCAAGCCAAAGGTTTAAAAGTTTCAAACTAATTCCCTCTTCCTCACTTTTTCATCTTCCCAAAATCACACCTGCACTCTAGTTTTACATACCTTGCATCTTTAAAGTATTTTTAGTGTTGAATTGTGCTACGAGTTGGATTACATTACATTCTAGCATCTCGATACCCATTTGGACAGCATAAAAGGTTTGTCTTCTCTAACCCCGTGATTATTTTCACACAAGTTATGCTCAAATGCAATGCCATTACTTTGATAATGTGTTCTGGTCATCTTTGGTAGGATTTGAATATTTGTTTGCCTGTTAAGTTCACAAATGTTGCATGTACTAAGTTAAATAGTTAATTCCTGAAGGTTGCATCTTAAATTGAATGAAAAATCGTGGGTTGTGCATGATTGGCAATGGGTCTAAGCCTAATTTGAGTTGTGCATGCCTTAATTTTGTTTTCGAGGGTTACGGGGTTGAATTTGGGAAGTTGGGTCGAAAGCAGGCACGTTGGGTCATTTGGCGAGTTGGTTCGAGCTCACCGAACGACTAGGCAGTTCGCCTACAATCCCCATCTCACCTTTAATTTAATGCTAAATGTGATGTTGAATTATATAACTTTCGGCAATAAGCATGATGTCACTGAATGCATTCGACGTCTCGTTGAAAGATTTATGGTTCGCCCTTTGTTTGTACCCTTGTATTCTCTATGCACTGCACTTGGCGAACCGCCTAAGTAGTTGCGCGCTTCGCCAACTGGTTCGGCGAAGTGATTCTGCAATTGAACTACCTTAAATCTGGTTTCAATACTTTCTAACTTTTTCTTGAAGCTTTGCAGAAATGGCTAGACCAAAAGTAGCTGGAAAAGATGTGCCACCCCGACAAATAAGAGCGAAAAAATTCAGAAAAATACAAAGGTAACAAATCCTCCCAAAATGGATAATGAGGGCAAGAAGACCAGTACCAGCAAGAGAACAAATCCCCAAGACCCCACTACTCTCTCGTGGAGACGTCGATACTTCACGGCTCTCCACACCATTTTGGCAGCTCATGACTTGGACAATCTTAGTAAGTCAACTGCCACTGAACCTTCTAAAGAGGATCCGGGGACCGTTATCAAATCTCAGACAAATGCATCGGGCACTGATGCCCTGACAAATGGAGCGACTGTGTAGACAAGACCCTTCTTTACCTCCATCTCTGTCTTACATTATTTTACATTTAGGATATTATGTTATTTGCATTTGAGGACAAACGCTTTTTCTTTGTGGTGGGATGAGGCCCACCTTTGTGTGCTATTTGTGAATCATGTTTTGTTTGTATTTAGGTTGTTCTGTTTAAAAATTGTGTTTGATACACTATTTTTGTGGATGTTTGAGCTTGTGGCTCCTTTTATTTTAAATTGCAAAATGATTTTGACTCGTCCGAAAATTTTAATGATTTTGACCCTTCTGGAAAAAAATTGCCACCCCTTATGTGTTGAATGTGGTTGTTCTTTTGCAAAATTTCAGTCTCGGTTCCGATCAATATCGATGACTTAAATAGTGCTCATGATCAAAAAAATATGAATGCGCGGCTACGATGAGGCCAAAGGAAGTTGCATAGACAATATGTGAAATCTTTGCATCTCGTTACGACTAGCCTAGTATCGAATTGAGTCTCTTGTGATAATCATTGCACACTGGAAAGTTTAGTGTCTTGTTTGATTGTAGTGTCAATGCCTAGTGTGATGAGATTACTTAGAACCATGCATGATAGATCCTAGAATTTGTCCCATTGGTCCGATTAACTAAGTAAGGCTATCTCTTGATATGATCTTAGGCAACTTCGAAGAGTGTGAGCTAATTTGACATATACCTCTTTGTGGCCTACCTTGTGAGTGTGTGAACCTCTCTTGAATGCCCCTTGAGCCTTACCTTTCTTTGGAAGAAACTTGATGCAAACATAACCTTTCTTTATCCATTACCTATATTCCTCATGAAGTTGTGGTGAAAAGAAAGGGTAAATCAAGAAGTGCAAAAAAGTCCTTCTTACCCATGGTTGTGAGAAAAATGGAACCCCTATATACAAAAAAAAAAAAAAAAAAAGGATAGAAAGAAAGAAAAAAAAAGAATGAAAAAGAAGTGGAATAAAGTTGTGAAAACACGAAGAAAATGGGGTTTCCAAACAATCCATGGAAAGTGAATAATAGGAGGATTTATGAGAACTAAAGAGAATGATGAAGGAAAAGAAAAGGAAGTGTTGTGAACACCACATTTCATGAGGATGAAAGCCACTAAGTCTAAATGACCATACCTTTGCACTCAGCCCCATTACAAGCCTTGAAAAGACCTTTTTGATCTTTAGTGAGCTGAAACAAATGTTGATCGAAAAATACGGGCAAACTTATGGATGAAAGCATGCATTATGTTCTTCCATGTGAGAGTGAATGTTGCATTTGATTCCGGAACTTTAAATGATTAAACCTTTGTGTGTGAAATTGGAATCATTCCTTGTGTAAGGGCATTTGAACACTTTGGTTGAGCTTGAACTTACATTTGAAGCAAGTATTGTGAGCATGAGATTCTTTGGTATTGGTGATTCACAACTTGAATCTTTGAGTGCACATTTGATCCTAGAGTGAAAGGGGGAAATTATATACCTAAAGGTCAGTTTGTTTCTTGTCTTAAAGCAATAAAAATAATTTCTAAGGGTTGCATAAATCATCTTGTTCGAATTAGGGATACAAATTCCAAACCCCTATTCTTGAGTCGGTCTCAGTTGTAAATGAGTTTTTGGACGTGTTCCCAGATGATCTACTCGGTATTCCTCCCAAAAGGAAATAGACTTCGGTATTGATCTTCTCCCAGATTCACAACCTATCTTTATTCATCCTTATTGTATGGATCTAATGAAACTTAAGGAATTAAAATAAAAATTGAATGATTTGTTGGATACGGGTTTCATCTGGCCGAGTATCTCTCTATGTAGTGCTCCAGCTTTGTTAATTTGTAAGAAGGATGGTTCACTTCGCATGTTATTTGATTACCGACAATTGAACAGGGTTACCATTAAGAATAAGTATCCTCTTCCAAGGATAGATGATTTTTTTTATCAACTCCAAGGAGAAAGTTACTTCTCTAAGATTAACCTCTGCTCGGGTTATCACCAATTGAGGGTGAAGGAAGATGGCATCCCAAATACGACTTTTCAAACTCAGTATGGGTATTATAAGTGTTTGGTAATGTTATTTGGCATAACTAATGCTCCGAACGCATTTATGGACTTGATGAATAGAGTGTTTAGACAATTTGTTGATATGTTTGTGATTGTATTTATTGATGACATCTTGATTTACTCACAGAGTGAGGATGAACATGACGAACATTTGAGAATTGTGTTGCAAGTCCTCAAGGACTAACAACTATTTGCAAAGTTTAGTAAATAAGAGTTTTGGTTGAGATTTGTACATTTTCTTGGTCACATTGTTTCTGATAAGGGTATTGAGGTAGATCCTAAGAAGACGGATGCGGTAAAGAATTGTCCTAGACCTCTATCTCCTTTGAATATTTGAATTTTCTTGGGTTTGACAGGATATTATAGAAGGTTTGTGGAAGGGTTTTCTTCGATTTCCTCTCTATTGGTTGTATTGACCTAAAAGAAAGTTAAGTTCTTATGATCGAAATCGTGTGAGAAGAGTATCCAAGAGTTGAAGGATAGACTCACTTCAGCTCATATTTGACTTTATCGAAAGGACCCGATGGGTTTGTTGTTTATTGTGATTCTTCAAGGATTGGATTAGGGTGTGTTCTTATGTAAAATGAGAAAGTTATTTATTATACTTCAAGGCAACTTAAGATTCATGAAAAGAACTATCCTACCCATGATTTGGAGCTAGGAGTGGTTATTTTATCCTTAAAGATTTGGACGCACTATTTGTATGGTGTCCATGTTGATGTCTTTACCAACCACAAGAGTTTACAATATGTGTTCAACCAAAAGGATCTAAATCTTTGCCAACGAAGATTGCTAGAAATCTTGAAAAACTATGATATGAGTGTCCTTTATCACCCTGGCAAGGCTAATGTGGTGGCTGATGCCTTAAGTAGGTTCTCCATGAATAGTGTTGCACATGTTGAGGAAGGTAAGAAAGAATTGGTTTGTGATGTTCATAGACTAGCTCGTCTAGGTGTTTGGTTGGTTTATTCAAGTGATGGTGGTGTCATTGTTCATAATGGTTCAGAATTGTCGTATGTGTTGGATGTGAAAGCCAAACCATGTCTTGATCTGAGTTTGGTTAAGTTGAAGGAAAAAATGCTTAAAAAGTTTGTTGAGGCTTTCTCCCAAGGGGTAGATGGTGTGCTTTGATATTAAGGTCATTTGTGTGTTCCCAATGTTGATGACTTGAGAGAGTAGATTTTATCAAAATCCCATAATCCTCGGTATTCTATTCACCCGGGAGACACAACGATGTTTCGTGATTTGTGGGAGGTCTATTGGTGGAATGGGATGAAGAAGTATATTACAGAATTTGTGGTAAAATTCCCAAATTGTCAACAAGTGAAAGTTGAGCATTAGAAACCAAGCGATTTTTCTCAAGACATTAGCATTCATACATGGAAGTGGGAAATTTGAATATGGACTTCATCATGGGTTTACCCCGCACTCATCGACAGTTTGATTCGATTTGGGTTATTGTGGACCAAATCACAAAATCTACTCACTTTCTTCCCGTTAAGACTTCATTCTCATCAAAGGAGTATGCCAAGATTTATATAAGAGAAATGGTAAGGTTTCATAGAGTCTCATTTTCCATTATCTCCGACTGAGGTACTCAAATTACATCTCAGTTTTGGAAGTCATTTCAAAAAGGTCACGGTACCAAAGTGAAACTTAGCACGGCTTTTCATCTTCGGACAGATGGAAAATCTGAACGTACTTTTCAGACTTTGAGGATATGTTCATAGCTTCTGTAATTGACTTCAAAGGAAGTTGGGATGATCATTTGCCTTTAATTGAGTTTTCTTTTAACAACAACTATCATTATAGAATTGGGATTGCACTGCTTGAGTCTCTTTATGGTAGGAGGTGTAGGTCTCATATTAGTTTGTTTGAGGTTGGTGAGGTTGCTTTGATAGGGTCTGAGTTGGTGCATGAGGTTATGGAAAATGGTCAACTATTCGTGAAAGGTTGAAAACGATCGAAAGTCGACAAAAGTCTTATTCCAATGTTAGAAGAAGAGAAATAGAATTTGATGTTGATGATTGGGCCAAATTGAAAATTCCACCCATGAAGGGTGTCATAAGGTTTGAAGGGAAAGGGAAGCTTAGTCCTAAGTAGTGGGCTCATATCAGATTTTGAGGCACATTGGCAAGATTTTGTATGAACTTGAGTTGCCTAATGATTTAGCATCGGTACATCTGGTATTCCATGTCTCTTTGTTGAAGAAGTGTGTTGGAGATCCGACATCTATTGTTCCTTTGGATGGTTTGGGAGTTCAAGAGAATCTTTATTATGAAGAAGTTTCGGTTGAGATTTTATACCGACAAGTCCGAAAATTGAGAAACAAAGAAGTTGATTTCGTGAAGGTTCTTTTTGGAGCAATCAGTTAGTTGAAGGTTCTACTTGGGAGGCCGACGCCGATACGATGTGCCGGTGTCGTCATCTCTTTCCCTCCACTCCTACTCTAGCTTGAGGTATTTAGCTCCTTATGGTTCATTCTTCTGGATTCATGTGTCTTAGTGATTCTTATGTTTCTTTATGCATGCAGGTATGTTTTATGAAATGATGTTTGAGTAGCTTTGATTTGATTTCCTCTTTGATTATGTGCATTCATGTTAGGTTGTTTGGTCTTTTCCCCTACCCTCTTTATGTTACCTTGAGTTCCATTCGAGAAAAAATGTTCCCAAGGGAGAGATATTGTAATACCTCGAATTTTGAAAAGGGAAAAGATTGCATGAGTTTTGACCACTGGTTCAGATCTACGAGAGCAGTCTACGATTCGTAGAACTTTCTACGGGTCATAGACCAGTCTCGAAAGGGAGAAAATAATTTCTTAAAAATTAAGTTTTAGTACCTCTTTCTACGGTTAACCAGGACGGTCTGTCAAATGGTCTACGAATCTAGATAGGTTTCGTATTGTTCAAGTTATTCATATCTCCTTATTTATGTTATGTAGTCTAAAATGGGAGGCCCTTCACACTTTACTGTCAGAATCATATATGCAACTACACAATCAAGTTAACCATGCTCGGTTTGTGGTGACACAATAGTTGTGCCAAGAGCTCCTCAAAAAAGGTGCATGTTGGGACCGGTAGAGGATTGGGAAGAAAAAAGGCTAATGCAAGAGGACCCCATTTGTTAGTAAAAGAGATGATTCTTCTAATCAAGTGTCATCTTTATCAGGTCATACCATACAGCTCTACCTTATTTGTTGCATTTACGGGAGGAAACAAAAGGCCTACAATTGATTTTGGTGTATACTATGATTCTACAACTGGAACACAAGTGTTTAATGTATGTTCGCTCATTATTTATATATATTCTTGTTGACTCATTACTATGTTTACTCTGATTTTAGTGTATACTCTGATCTTACACTTTCTTCTATTACAACCTAGTACATCAAGTGAGAGAATTCTACATGGGCCAACAAATTTGAGGAGTCTTCACCAATCAATATAGATATTGATTTTTAAACCCCGTGACCTAAAATGGAATGGAAGGTTATGTTAAAAAGGTATTTGAACAATTTACTCTTAAGTTTATTTTTGTACAACTTGTGTTATGTATTTTTGAAAAAAAATTGTTATGTATTTTTTACTAACTTGTGTTATTTGTTTTTGAACAACTTGTGTTAAGATAACAATGTCTTTGTGATATGTTGCAGTTGTGGATTTTAGCTCAATTTTGAGATATATGTAACAATGTATTTGAACAACCATGACTTTTTTATATATGCAACAATGTGTCTTTGCACATTTTAACTCTTTTTTATTGAATTTTTATTGAATAAGAAAACCAAATGAACTATTAAAAATTGTTATTTACAACTCAAGTGTACTGAGGGACATTTACTATATTAATGTGATACAAAACAAGGTCAAGCAAGTCATATTCAACCTTTCAATTTGATACAAAACATGACCAACTAATTCTATATATTTCTACATTGGCCTAATTACTACAGAAGTGATCAATTAATTCAATATATTCCAATATTGGCCTAATTACTACATAACTTAACAATTAAGTACTACACATTAGACTATTACAAGACCACATCATATTAAAGAACCATTTTATAGTAGACAAAGAAGAAAAATCAAAAGTCTTGTTAAATTTGGCATTTTATCAATTCCTTTATAGTTCAACTTCTTTGAGTTTCTGGTTCATTACCATCATCTCTTCTTCATTTTCATTCAATTTCAATTTCAAAGAATCCATTTCTTCTTCAAGCTGTTTCATTTTTAACCTTTAGTCGATCAATCGGATTTTCACCATCTTTGAATCTATTCATTAAGTATGACATCAACTTAGATGATTCAAAATCAGCACTTTCAAGCAATGGATCAATCCATCTAAAATAGTTAAATCCATCATGTTCCTACAAATCACATAACAGTAATAAATAGAACAATTGCATACAAAAATTTGATTTTAATTTTTCAAATAGTTACAAGCCTTTGATGCTTTGCATCCAACAAATCTACGACCTGAATTCAATAGAGTACTCGAAATTTTCAGACAATAATAATCACCATAATTACATATATCGGCTTTTAAATTTTACGACATATCTAACAAAAAAGATGGTCGGAGAAGAGAGAAAGAAGCGAGATTGACAATGGCAGAAACTTGGGATTTAGGGTTTAGAATTTGGAAGGGAAAGATGAGAACTTAAAGGTTGATTGGGGGATGGGGCCGTTTCTTTTAATGTTGGAGTGAATAATGGTCATTTCAAATGGGAGAAAAAGGGACTCACATGCCCCTTTTATGTGACTCACATACTTTGTCATGTAGGTAAACACACTAAAATGATTCAATTGTTGATTGATTGATTGATAGAGGTGTTTAATAAGTATTAACTAATCATAATTAAGTTATTTAAGTGAATTATTCGGACAACTTTAAGGGATCGTAGATGACTTAAGCCTATGATTATTGTTCGATCAAACACACTCATATCACATAGCCAAACAGATGTATTTTAGATAAGGATTGAGATGGCCTCCAGTATATTTTAATCCAATATTATTCAATGGTAAGCTAAGATTATACCGCATCTTTTTTATTATTATTTATATAGAATAAATATAGAATCAAGGACTGCTATTTATTTAAAACTACAATACAATATAAATACAAATAATAATTCACTATCAATTTCTCTTTCCAACCTCCTTTTCTGTCTCTCTACCCCGCCTTCGCCTTTTCCCGTATTCTTTTGGCTTAGGGTGTATTTGGTATGGAGGAAAATATTTTTCGGAAAATGTTTTGTAATTTTCTCATGTTTGGTTGGGTAAAATGTTTTTCAAATCAACTCATTTTCCTCAAATTTAAGGAAAATGACTTGCCTGCAAAACTTAAGGAAAACGTTTACCAAAACTCCCTTCTAAGTTCAAATTACAATTATTATTTTTTTGAAAAAATCAATTTATTTTGTCCCTACCATCAAACCAGCCCCCAACCACCCACCACCCTCAAAAAAAAAACTTGTTTTTAAAAAATGTTTTTAAGTTCAAATTTTTTACCCCTCCCTCACCTCTAACCCCAGCCCCCTACCACCACCCCCAAAAAAAAAAATATTAAAATTTATTTTTAAAAGATATTTCTAATTTTAATTTTTTATTTTTTTACCCCCACTCCCTACCCTCCCCCCCCCCCCCGCATCAGCCCCCTTCCAAAAAAAATCTACTTCAATTTTTTATTTTTTCATCCCTACCCTCGACTCTCCCCCACCCTCCCACTCCCAAAAAAATTATGTTTTTTTTACAAAATATTTTCAACTTCAAAAATTTATTTTTCACCCCGATCCTCGACCCCACCCCCACCCCCTCAGCCAGCCCCACTGCCAGCTC